>NQII01004290.1:24259-45276 GCA_002778355.1 Clitarchus hookeri
ACTTGAATATTTCTGACGGCAGCAGGGAAGATAAGATCGATCGTGGAGAGGCCACGTTAATTACCTAAGCGACTTGAACAACGCGACGGGAATCTGGACGCCTCTACGCCTCTGTAGAAAAGGAGATCATCGGCGAAGCAGCGACCACATGGTAGCTTCTCACGAGGCCGAGAGAGTCATCTGTGGTTGTCATCGCAGAACTCCGCGGTCACTTATTTATAGGCTGTTTGCGATAAACTGAGCATATTTGAAAGCCCTGCTTAAGATCTACCTGTTCGTACCTTGCATATTCCCCAAGAAAATGTCGTTTACGTTGCTGTGGGCCTGATAACTTTATTCGTGTTTCCGTCAAGTGAAACAGTAAAATTTCATATAATAAAAGTTAAAGTTTTACATATTTGCTCATTGCAACACTTGTAAGCGTTTAGAAAACAGAAAGCAAAATAAATAATTTCAGTGTTCACAGATGTTGCCTATCATTGCTAATACAAAGTTACCACACGGAACTACTTCCCTTCGCCGTTACCAACTTTACTGAACGCATGCCAGTCAATGTACCCGTTGAAACATGTGCAGGTAAGGGCAGTGACATTTTTCAATGGTTTGTTCCAAAAGTGTTCAATTAACCGCGAACAGCATCTGACATTATTTTGTAACTATTATTGGCGCCTTCCAGTGGCAGCTCTCGCCTACTTAGTCTACACCCACGGAGTTACACTGGAGAATCGATGTTAAAGAAATTCCTTTTCAATGCATCCATTATAAAGATAACTGTTTCAACCAAAAAATATATTCAACCCTACTTCTACGTTACAATATTAAAATAATAATTTTTTTAAAATTAAATGATTACTTAATGTTAAATTTCCAAAAAAAATGTTAAACAAAGAATTGTTAAGATTTCTTAAAGTGCCAGTTTTCCTTTAAAAAATGTCACGTACAATACTTTTTGTTCTAGACGGTTATCTTTAAAACTGATGCACTGAGAAGCGATTTCCAGAATGTCGATTCCCCATTCAAACTACGTGGATTGCAGTCTTGGTAGGCGAGAGTCGTCAAAATACAGATAGGTGGCCGCCAAAACGACATTGCACGTGCCGCATAAATATTCCGGTCTCTGGCGGGAGAAGCAGGTGCTAGATCTAAAACAGTTTTTCGTAACTGTAGGAAAAACTATTTTAGGAGTCGTGAATGTTGGTTAAACGACGTGTAGGTGATACGACTGTAGGAACAACATAATTTAAGTATAATAAATGTCTGTAGGTCTACGGCCTGTTGGAGTTAAGGCAGGTGATGGTCGTAGAAAAATGTACTGTTTACACTAACTTCACTTACGTAACCATGGCTAATATTTTTTTCTCATGATTGCAGACTTGTGGAATCAAGCTTGTACTGTGCAGTTGTTATTCGACGCAATTATACAAGTTTCAAGTTAAAATGACAATACTATTAGCTTGAACTTTACTGCGCTATGTAGTTCCAGACCCACCAAAACTACAAATTAAGTGCGAAGCCGATTCACCAACAGGTCCGGAGCCAGTAAGGATGTTCTGCTGCTCTCGGCCATTTTGTGCATCACCGCACGAGGTGAGCGAAAAAAAACAACATGGCAGCGCAATTACAAATCTCGCGCGAGGCTGCCGTAATCGGCGGCAGCGTCTGGTTTGCCGGCCACGTCGGAATCTGCGGTTCAATCACACTCTGGCTTTCTCTCGGGTGTGAGCTCCCCGGCGCCGCCGAGGGCGTTAAACGGCCAATCGCGGAGATGATGGCTGGAGGCGGGTGTCGGCTAAGCACGCGAGCACCCCGGAGTGACCACTGGTCGGTCACCGAGAGTCTTTCTGGTACACAAGCCGCGGTCACGGTACTTGCATAGGCCGCTCACTGTAACGTGAGCACTTTTCAAAACTCTCTCATCTGGGATAACAGTCAATAAACATACTTCGGCGTTAACTTCCGAGTGCGATGGAATATACACACTGTGTTTATTACTTACATGGCAATATTTATTTTAAAGAAGCAGCGGTGGCGTAGTGGCCAGGGCGCTCGCCTCCCACCACGGTGATCCGGGTTCAATCCCCGGCGGGTTCACTCCCGGATCTTCACATGTGGGAATCGTGCTGGACGATGCCGCTTGCCGGTGGGTTTTCTCGGGGTACTCCCGCTTCCCCCGCCTTTGCATTCCAGCGCCGCTCCATTCTAGGGTTTCATTTCTGTCATGCCCGGGGATGACGGTCACCTACGGGTCGCAGCTGGAAAGACCGTCACTCGGAGGGTGTTGCCTTGGTGCACACACCATCATTATTTATTTTTAAAAAAGGTGGGTAGAGGATTTAAAAAAATGGCTGAAAGGAAAAAGTAGCTAGGGGCTCAAAAGTGGTCACTTTACNAAAAAAGGTGGGTAGAGGATTTAAAAAAATGGCTGAAAGGAAAAAGTAGCTAGGGGCTCAAAAGTGGTCACTTTACTAAAGGCTGCTCATGGTAAAGTGACCACTATCGGAATTAACCTTTGAAAAAAGTCACTGCTGAAACCGCACTCATTCTAATGTGAGCGGCGACTAAAACACTCGTTGGAAAAGTAGGAAGCGAATTACAAAAATATGTTCACGTCTCAACGTTACATTGACATTGCAACGTTTAAAATTGTGAACTCTGAACTTATTTGAAATGCTGTTTCTGACAACGTTACGTGTTTAAGAGTGATATGTGGCATATTAGTAACATATTTATGTTCCTGACTACTTCAGAGTTACACGTGAACGCCGTATGACTGAAGTAAGGTGGACCATGGAAATGCTAAAAAACAACGTTATACAAGTAGATCTTAAGCAGGACTTCAACCGTGAACAACTTATAAAAGTTGGGAAGATCTATGTTAGAAGTTTGTCAAAGGGAAAATTTTCGCCGCTAGGTAAGCGCTGCTGTCGGTAAGGTACCAGATTTTCTCTATTGTCTGTGTTGAAAACAGGACAATTATAATGATCATAAATAAAATATAAAATTAATTCGTAACTAAGTAAAATATTTCTCTTTTATTATTCGCGTAGTTTAAAATGTTATTCAAAAATTACGTTTTGGTACACTGCGCACCTAGTGGTGGAAATTTGCCCTATTCCAAACTGTCCCATACGAAATCTTGTTTTGTTCCTAACCTGGGCATAAATATTCTTAGCTGAGCGAACAAGGATCAATATCAGTGACGGAATTCGAAAACGCTGCTCCGAGAGTGCAGTAAAACATAGTNCTTAGCTGAGCGAACAAGGATCAATATCAGTGACGGAATTCGAAAACGCTGCTCCGAGAGTGCAGTAAAACATAGTAAACGCGGTTTTGGAACCAGGTTACTGTAAATAGCGTGCTGAGTCATTTCTTGAACAAGAGGAAGGCCTACCTGGTGTTAGAACTGCCTTGCAGTGTGCTTGAGAAACACGAGACTGTGACACGTGCGTCCAATGTGTTCATCTACGAACAGAACACACACTTCAGACGAGGCTTGTTGGGTGCATTCAAGACATCGCGTGCATTACAAACACCATTTCACAGCCTTCAGCATAGCTAAACATGGCTTCTTCAACACGCTGTATCTCAAAATATACGCCCCAGATACATACAAAAATACTCAAGGGCTCTGCATTGAACCTGGCTCCAGACTTTCCTCCAGTGAATTGATAGTGTCACAGCTTAAAGTCCGATATGTACACGCAGCACGACGAGAACATTGCACGTCAATATTCAGAGCCTTGTGTAGTGGCGATAACGTACTTGGTGCGACTAGGACTGGNGTAGTGGCGATAACGTACTTGGTGCGACTAGGACTGGAGTCTTGTCACTTCCGTGCTTCTCGCCCTCAAACGTGGAACATGTGAAGCTCCGGACATGCAGGCCCTTTAAGCAACCAATGTGTATTTCATATATATATTATAAACATTTANGGAACATGTGAAGCTCCGGACATGCAGGCCCTTTAAGCAACCAATGTGTATTTCATATATATATTATAAACATTTATACACTGAAGAGCCAAAAAAACTAGTACACTTGCCTAATATCGTGTAGGGCTCCCGCGAGCACGCAGAAGTGCCGCAAGACGACGTGGCATGGACTCGACTAATGTCTGAAGGTATGCAGGAACCATGAATCCTGCAGGGCAGTCCACAAATCCAATCTGCGCCAATTTGAGAAAGGGTTGCACGTCTGTCACGTTTAATGATTCTCGTCAGTCGTCGTTTGTCCCGTTCTTTCGCGATCTTTTTCCGGCCGCAGCGATGTCGAAGATGTGATGTTTTACCGGATTCCCGATATTCACGGTACACTCGAGAAAAGGTCGTACGCGAACATCCAAATGTTATCGCTACCTCGGAGATGCTATGTCCCATCTCTCGTGCGCCGACTATAACACCACGTTCAAACTCACTTAAATCTTGATAACCTGCCATTGTAGCAGCAGTAACCGATCTAGGTGCCGACCGCATCGCGTTACTCTGATTGATTCCATTCCTCTGTTATTTTCACACTCACGCCTATACCAGTTTTTTTGGCTCTTCAGTGTATATTCAGTTTCCCTTTAGTTAATAGCCGAAATAGTAGACGTAAAAAAGATTTACTTTGGCAAGATGTTCAGAGTAATTGCTCTGTAGTTTTGGTACGCCGCCAAGAACGGGTAAAACATTTTACTCGGAGTGTTTTGGGACAGTCTAAGGGCAGCTCGCAAAGTAACGTTTTGGAACACCGCCCACGGCGGTCGTCTCGATGAGCTGGGAGTGAGAAGATCAGCAGAGATCATGGTGTACAGACACGTTAACGCGGTGCACGTGAGAAGTACAGAGCGCCACCCGTACACGACTACATTGCCCTTTTCAAACTTCAAACTTGTAATGGGTTTTTCTTTCAAAGGTTATGTATTTAAAAATGTATTTACATTTCTTGCAAAATTGCAATTACTTGTCGAGCCCTTTGCTTGTAAAGTAAGATAGCCTTCTTTTTTTAAAACAATTTTAATTGTACAATTTATTATGGGTGCTTTTTAATTATTTATTCTCACCTATTGTAACGGTCCTAATGCCTGCCTATCACATGATTCAGATTTTACAAATCAGTCATGTTTTAGTAGTGAACATGAGTAATTAATATGTGTACGTATAAATATATTCATATAAATGTATAGCCTCATATGTACACATGAATTACCAAGCAAGAACACACATGCTAGTGGTAAAATTTGTGAACATTTTAAAAGTGTTCTACGCAAGCGTCAAGAGTTAGAATGGTTTTGGCAAGTCACACTTGTAAATAATTTATTCATAACCAACACTTTTTAGTTAACAGTAGAATCATCTAAGGAATCGCGCCTTATGTCGTTCTGAAAAAAAAAACCCTCAGTACAAAACATGTACATTTAATGTTGGGAAAAACATATTCAGAATGAGTTTTTACTTCATTACTTACACACAGATAAAAGTTATTATTCGGTGCTTCATATCCGAACTGTAGCTAACAGTTAGACTTGTATCCCGTCAATTTTTCTATGCGAGAAACTGAACTGAATATCTTACTACAACCCCAATATTTTTGTATTTTCTGCAAGCCATAAATACAAATCACTCAGTGTTGTTTCAGCTAATTTATTGAGTTATTTTGTTAACTTCACAGATAATATGAAATTGACGTTTTCTGCTAATAGGATAGATTGACGGTTGGACTGAGACAGTAAAGGAAGTAATTTATATAAACTAGAAAGAGCAGAGGCCCAAGGCTTTGTAAAAAAATTCTTTGGTTTTTTTTTTCAGATTTATTATAAACGTATGTTTTTATCGATGTTTTTTATTCTCAATTATTTCTAATTGTTATCTCTGTTTCGGTTTAATTTATCTATAATTAGCCTACATCACGGTTTACACAGTAGAAAGCTTTGGTTCGACAAATACATTCCAACTGACAGTAGTTTTTTATACAAGGGAATTAATTCAACGCAATATGGCCGTCAGCCACCGGGCTAGTGCCTTATTTTGTATTCCTTTTACTTGACAACATGAGCCAATCACAATAAGGTCTGCATTATANCGCCTTATGTCGTTCTGAAAAAAAAAACCCTCAGTACAAAACATGTACATTTAATGTTGGGAAAAACATATTCAGTATGAGTTTTTACTTCATTACTTACACACAGATAAAAGTTATTATTCGGTGCTTCATATCCGAACTGTAGCTAACAGTTAGACTTGTATCCCGTAAATTTTTCTATGCGAGAAACTACACTGAATATCTTACTACAACCCCAATATTTTTGTATTTTCTGCAAGCCATAAATACAAATCACTCAGTGTTGTTTCAGCTAATTTATTGAGTTATTTTGTTAACTTCACAGATAATATGAAATTGACGTTTTATGCTAATAGGATAGATTGACGGTTGGACTGAGACAGTAAAGGAAGTAATTTATATAAACTAGAAAGAGCAGAGGCCCAAGGCTTTGTAAAAAATTCTTTGGTTTTTTTTCAGATTTATTATAAACGTATGTTTTTATCGATGTTTTTTATTCTCAATTATTTTTAATTGTTATCTCTGTTTCGGTTTAATTTATCTATAATTAGCCTACATCACGGTTTACACAGTAGAAAGCTTTGGTTCGACAAATACATTCCAACTGACAGTAGTTTTTTATACAAGGGAATTAATTCAACGCAATATGGCCGTCGGCCACCGGGCTAGTGCCTTATTTTGTATTCCTTTTACTTGACAACATGAGCCAATCACAATAAGGTCTGCATTATAGGTGGTTGAAGTTAGTCGCACTCCACGGTCATATGGGTGAAGAAACAATAGAAACCTTACCCGGAACTGTGTTAGTCTAATAACTGTAACAGTTTGAATTTATTAAAATTTGAATTTGTCTGCCAAAGCGTTGGTCTAGTAACAAAAATAAATTCGTAATAACATTTCAAAGTATTTTATATTTTAAAAAAAAGTAATTCTAAGAAACTAAATAGATACAATTTTGAGGCAAAAGACGATATCAGCTTGTACAAACAACAAACAAAGTTGGCAGAATAATCTATTAGATTTGCAGTGAATTGAATCTTATAAATGAGAATTTTGCGATTTCATGGTTGAACTTCATTGTAGTCAGACAACTCAACTGTGTATATTAATGACCTTTGGATCGTAAATATAAACTCGTTGGAGATTTCAGTTGTGTTGCACCTAGACGCTTGCAAAATTTACTAACATTTGTTGTAATGACGATTACCAGTACCAGAATGGACCTCTGAATCCACGAGTTAGGCTTTTCCATCGTCAAACTGTCAACTCAGCCGGAAAACGACTTAATTTACACGCAACGACTACATAAACCATTTATATGTTTATATGTCTGTGACTTAGTGACTTATTCTGTACATGCGATTTATACAGGAGGCCAATGCTTATTTTCGTCCGCCAAATGCCTTGATTTAGGATGAAACAAGAAAAACCACATAAATCTAATGTTTAATTGCCACAATTTTAAATAATAACCTAATATGTTGATAGATTTCTCATATTTCCCCCCGTTTTCCCGCACCAGAGACTGATTTCAATAGCCGTCAATCACGTCATTAATACAACAAATTAAATATCTCAGTTACTTTACGTAGTGAACTCATTTATATTACGATCGTGAAGGTGAAGTAAGCAGATGTTGTAAAACTTCAAAATGACTAGTTTTCTAGCTACACTGAACATTTCCAGTCAATTAAGTCACATACAGTTGCGTGTACACAAGTAACAAAGCACACTTCACGTATATCAATCTACGAGCTATAGCAGCGACCACCGGCCAAACTTACGGTACTGTATTTTAATGTAAAGTGTCATATCCATACGTCATTGGTTGTAAGGGCGGATGTAAACATCTCCGATTCGTGCTCACTCTGCTAACATTTAAAGTGTATGTATTTATCATACTCGAATCACTTCGACGACATGCAGACTTTAATATTTTGGACCTGAAAGTGTAACAGAGAAAACAAGATTGTGGATGGCGAAAACAATTGGGGGACAATATGGCGGACTCAAAAACAAGCTGTTAAGGTTCAAGGTCAAGGTCAAGATGGCGGCTAGGCCTCTGTCCTCTGCATGATGCCATTGTTCCGGACCCTACAAAACTATACTTATTACCAAACTTAAAATACCATTATCTGTATATAATACTTTGTGAATAATGAATATGTTTACTAAGTATTTGCCTTTTTATAGAGTTACAATTGTTTAATGTCATTTTTTTTTACGTCTTGTGCCCCAAGCGATAATCCTGAGTGTGTTCCTGGGCGTCACTCTTGCTCATGTGCAGGGAGCATACAAGTAAAGGCTGTTAAGGATATAGGGAGCACTTTTGAATCAACCTTTGAAAATGTCACTGCCCATACCTGCATATATTTTAACGAGCACGCTGAATGGCTTGAAGTCAGTGAAGTTTGGAAGCGACGGAGAGAAATTAGTTCCATGTCTGAACGTTGAATTATAAGTGTCAGGTGAACATTTGTGAATACTGATATCATTTATTTGGCTTCATGCTTTTTTTAAATATATATTAATGTAATTATAAGCAAATTGGTAAAGTATTTACTTTCCCAATTATTTCACAGTTTCTCCGACTGACGCATGAATAAAGTGATGGGGCTCATGCTATGTTCATAGTACATAATGTGAAAGAATACACAAAGTGCCTATAAGTAGATCTTAAGCAGGGCTTTCTAAATGTGCTCAGTTTACCGATCCTTAACGTATTCATTTGTTTTCTGAAGCAGGAAAAAGTAGGTTCTATGGTACTACCAACTATAGAACACAGAATAAAATACACATTCTCACTTTGTTATGTTGGTGCTATTGTATATACCTTGCCAGCTGTGATTTCTTTTTACATTGCGGTTGTCCTATGTTTTCTGGGCAATATTTTTGATGCGTCTCTTATCCACAGTTATTTCATATCACAAACACATTTGAGAGAATATAAAATGTAACCGTGAAGGTGAAACACTACGCTGCAACCAGATTTTTGCGTATATTCATGACAATATGCCTGGCACGAATAAACAGACGTGAAGCGCGCTTACACGAAGCAGTCAGTGCTACCGCCATAAAAATTAAAATATGCAAATCAATCATGAGTTTATACAATCTGTAAAAAAAGAAACTAAACGACTGTTAATTTAAAATATACGCTATGTGAATATAGTTCACTGAAGAGCAAAAAAAAAAAAAAAAAAAAAAATGGTATAGGCGTGCGCATGCAAATAACAGAGGTATGGAACCAATCAGAGTAACGCGATGCGGTCGGCAGCTAGATCGGTTACTGCTGCTACAATGGCAGGTTATCAAGATTTAAGTGAGTTTGAACTTGGTGTTACAGTCGGCGCACGAGAGATGGGACGTAGCATCTCCGAGGTAGCGATAACATTTGGATGTTCGCGTACGACCATTTCACGAGTGTACCGTGAATATCGGGAATCCGGTAAAACATCACATCTTCGACATCGCTGCGGCCGGAAAAAGATCGTGAAAGAACGGGACAAACGACGACTGACGAGAATCATTAAACGTGACAGACGTGCAACCCTTTCTCAAATTGGCGCAGATTTCAATGCCTCCTGCATACCTTCAGACATTAGTCGAGTCCATGCCACGTCGTCTTGCGGCACTTCTGCGTGCTTGCGGGGGCCCTACACGATATTATGCCAATGTACGAGTTTTTTTGGCTCTTCAGTGTATATGTTACGGGTAATTTTGTTTTAATATGTACTAATTTTTTTTTAAATGCCGAAGTTGTAAGACCGTAGAAGCTCGACTTCGGGTGTCTTCGTTGAGGTTTCTTTTTCCCTACTCGAGTTACGAGGGCCTGCTCGCGTGTGTCCGACACGCCACGGATAGCCTCGAAGGAAGGCGGGCACGAGAACGCCCCCCCCCCCCNCGACCACTTCTGCGCAGACATACACTTTTTTTTTTGTTACCGGAGGGAGGACATTCAAACGAAACAAAACTGGAAGGCGAGGTCCCTACAACTGCCCGCGCCACACAAAAGCGGAAATTCCGTGGGGCGTGCCAGACGACCACTAAGATGTGTGCCGGCGGCCATTGAGGGGCCGAGGGCACGAGCCACGCTTCGCTGCGAGCCGCATGACGTAAAAAAAAGAAGTTTCGCGTTGTCGCATTGTTTATGCAATGCGGGCAAAACGGACACGCTGCCCCGCGCGACCGGCGACCGTGTTTTGGAAGGCCCCTTCGCGGGCAACAGATGCTAATGAGCGTGTTCTGCATCGACACGGGTAGGCGCAGAGAGACTAACGGTGGGTTCACACACAAAAAAAACATAGGCACTGAGCATAGGACATAACAGTAGAACCACAGTGTATAGTCCATTCGCGGTTTCTTTACACTTCTTGAAACACACCTTTGAAAAATCGCACCATGAATAAGGTTCTTGGTTGTTTCTTAAATATGGCACGTATCACAAGTTTTTATACTACTGTTAACATAAAAGTATTTTATTATTGGTTAAATTCAACTTTTTTACAAACATTTTATCTGGAAATTATGATATTTAATATATAATTTATATTAATAAAAACAGGGTGAAAATGAGTGTGTTGGTACGCAAAATGCCAAAATTATGCTAAATTTTATCACACTGAGCGCGCACGAATGCGGAGGATGTCCCTTTGGTGTATTTTTCTGGACTGGTTAAGCTTTTTTTGCTTGAGGCGGAGGAATATCTTGGAAGTAGAACTTCAGCAGGGCTTCAGAAAAGTGTGAAGTAACCCGTGAATGGCTGACACTTGATAATACAGAGGCGACAAAGCATCGCAGAGTTATTAAAGATACGTAGGTGAAACAGCCTGCTATGGTTTCGCTACAACTGCGTTGACGCTACAGTAACGCCTTGCGATAAGTCGTGGATCTGTGGAGAGTAATGGCTCTGACTACAATCGACGTCGAACGTCGCCGCCACGCTCACCTTCAAACGATACGCGTTCAAAGTTGGCCAACCTTCAAGTCTTTGCGTTTAACTTTTAACGCCAGCCAACCAGAACTCAAGGCGTCACAGACTAGTGAAAACAAATATTACATACGTTGGGCAAAAGATGCACCATCACCGTAAATTTTTATTCTGTTAATGTTATACGTATTCAATTAACAAATAACGCAAAACGCATTTAAAAATAATTAAGCTTAACTATGAAGTCAGCAGTTTTTTTTTTACAAAAGGGATTTTTAAAATTACAAACACAATTAAAAATATTCGTACATAACACCTACTTTCTTTTTATATTCATACCTCTTAACGTTAATTGTAGACATGCCAATTTTCTTATGGTAAGGTTTAGCGTTTAACGTTTAGCGTCAAATTGGTTGTGGACGAGGATTTACATCGCGAACTCTACCCGCACACGCGAGCAAAATGGCGCCACCGACCAGCGAAATGTTGGGACGCCTTCCGCCAATCAGCGCCTGGTAACCTACTCACCGGCCGGCGGCTCAGCCATTTGCAAACCTTCCGTGGCATGCAGTAGCCTATCAGACACAAGGCCGGTTCCCAGAGCCTCGCGTTGCCAATCAGAGAAGCGGTACGCCCACGTCAAATAGACCATCACTCCATTTAGTCTCTGCGTACTTATCTGCTAGTAGAGATGATGGTTTATTGCGGGAAAAGTTGACTGTTTGCTAGGATTCAACGCACGGTACACTCATTTGTCAGACAGGTTTAATTACCTTATTGGCTGTCATGCATGTATGAAGTTACTACCCCATTTCATTGGGCCAATATACTGATACTATATGGCAGAACGTTCGTGATTGGTCTGCAAACAACTTAACCACGGTTAAATACTTGTTCATCCAATCATGGAAGAGTAAACTAGTTAGAGTGTTATAGAAGACATGTTGGCTCGAAATGTTTTCGCGATTTTTGATCATTTCTAAACATTGCAAATGACCGGAAATCTCGGGAGAAAGTGAGTCATATCTGAGTACTGATGTATTATTTTTAACAAATGAAGTTTTCAGACGAGATGGCGTCTTTGGCGCTGTTGGTAAATGTTTTAATGTTTTGGCTGTTTTGATATAAAATAATGGAGTATTGTAACATATTTAACGTGGATTATGTTGGAAATGGACAGAGACTTAGAAAGAGTTGGCACGTTTGTTTAGCTTTAAAATTTTTGCTTTTGCGATCGTAAAGATGCCGATAGCCTTCAAAATTTTCTGCTCACACACTATGGCCTGTTATTTCCCCTGAATTAATACACTGCGACATTTCTTCGTTACTGCAGCGTAACTGCGTTTCTTCATTTTCACAACTAAATAAAAAAAATTTCGTCGAACATTTTATAGTCTGCTCTGGTTTGCTGTTGCACTATGTGTCTGCGTTTGAAATTGAATGCAACCACTTCCTTCATGCGCTATAATGTTTTCAATTGCAACCAAGCTTAAAAAAGGGTGTTTTCCTACTTCCTTCGTTGTATGACGGGCCCCAAACCATTCGAACCGTACTTGCTGCGCTGGTGTGGTGTTCAGAATACCCTTCCCCAAACACGAAGAATATAGTTATATTCCCAGCGGGGTCAAGACCGAATTACCGCGTTTGGTAAAACGTGGCGGACGTTGCCGTTGGCTAGTAAGGGTTCTCGTAGTACTCCCGTTTACCCCCGCCATTGCATTTCTTCGCTGCTTCGTACTTACCTCACATCACCCCCACCGCCGCTGAAGACATCACTTACACTCCATTCATGATTACTTCTGAAGCCCTGCTGAAGTTCTGCTCTCAAGCTGTTCCTCCACGTCATACAAAGAAAGCTTAACCAAGTCTAGAAAATTACACCAAAGGGACAACGTGCCTCATTCATGCGCACTCAGTTTTATGACATTTTGAATGAGAACTGCTTCTTACTAGGCTTTATTAACACCTCTATTGGGGCAGTGGTGGCGTAGTGTCCGGGGCGCTCGCCTCCCACCACGGCGATCCGGGTTCGATCCCTGGCGGGATCCCGGACTTTCGTATGCGGGAATCGTGCTGGACGATGCCGCTTGCCAGCGGGCTTTCTCGGGGTCCTTCCGCTTCCCCCGCCCTTGCATTCCAGCGCCGCTCCATTCTAGGGTATCATTTCTGTCATTCTCGGGGATGACGGTCACCCACGGGTCCCAGCTGGAAAGACCGTCACTTGGAGGGTGTCGCCTTGCCCTGGGTGCACTCCCCACACGCCATTATTATTATTAACACATCTATTTTTTTTAATGTTTTTATGAATATTTATTATAGAGAAAATATAATAATATGTAGGCATATAACGAAAACAACTTAACAAAAATAGAATTACATTTTTTGTCAACAGAAACACGTTCGTAAATTTTTTTTCTTTGACATTGTGTTATTTATAAGCGTCAATTTAAATTTAAAATACACATAAAATTAGTTTTCTTTTTAATTTTGATGATTGACCCGCTAACGACGAACACCTTCCGCCGCCGATGTTTGTACCACATATGCCGTTAATATTATATTGGAGCCCTCCAATATAGCTAAAAACTTTTTCAGGCTGCCGTATCTTAAAACGTACCAGCCGGGCACGATTCAAAGTACGATTGGATGATAAAATGATAGGGTCACCGCTGAAACACCCTTTAAGTACTCGCAGCACTACGAGAACACTGCATGCCAGTTCAGAGCCCTGCACGTAGCGACGATGGCGCTCTGGTAGCGCGTGCCAATGTAACCCTTATAGCTTATCGGCCCAAAAAAAAAAAGGAGAACAACCTATGCAGGCAAGCGGGCCTCTTAAGCGATAACTGTCTGTGTATAAAGATTCCAAACTGTTACAGAATAGCATACTTAGGTTTGTTGAGCGCATAATTCTCCACAGCGGGCAAGACTTAGAGGAGGGGTAGGCAGGGGTTGCGGAGGGCCCTACAGGTCTGTTAACCAGAGGGTGTGTTCTGGAATCTGATGTTATTGGCGGAGGAAGACTTATGAGAGCGAGTGGGGAGGGGGCACCTGCAGCCGGGGGCGGGAGTGTTTGGTCAGCTGCCAGATATTTGTCATGCCGGCCGCCACCGGAGGCCGTGGACGAGGGGCTTTCTGCAGCACCGCCCCCTGCCCCCAGCGAGAGGAACCTCCGTCAGCGAGATTATGACAGCGCGCCCCACTTTTAGGGGCGCTAAACGACATGGCCACGCCTGCGCCGACCTCCAGCCACCTTGTCGGGAAACAATGGGCCTTCTTCTCCCAGCATCCGGGATCCCACGGTAGCGGCTCCATCCCCTCGAGTAGAGATCGCTCTCTCTCTCTGCCCCGCCCCCGGGATCACGCAACATTTACATGCATCGCTCTAGACGTGGTCGCCTCCGCTGTGCCTGTGCGCAAGTCCTTGCCATCACCTCTATACACCGTCTACAGAAATGGTGTATTGTAATACCGGGATTGAGTAGATGTGGAGTGAGTGAGTGAGTGGAGAAATTTGGGCGGCTCTTAACATCGAGGTCTTGACAGCCGATGTGGGTGAAGCAGTGAGTATAGATAAGTGCCGGAATGAAAGGGCGGGGGAACCGGGAGATCCTCGAGAAAACCCGCTGATCAGCGGCATCGTCCACATGCAAAAATCCGGGAGCGACCCCTCCCGGAATCGAACCCGTTTCGCCTAAATGGGAGACGAGTAGTCTAACCACTACACAACCGTGGTCCCTCAGAGAAGTATAAACCGAGAAGAAAATATCCGGGTCATTTTGTATTATAGCAAACCGTTTGGTATCAGCGGCGCCATGAATCTAACGTATGAACGTTGGTTAGGCAACTCACCAGCCGCGCGCTGGTGCTGCAATGAAAGCAGTAAATCACGCATTGTAAAGTTCCACATATAAGATACGTCTTGCAATGATAGTCACACTAACACACGCCGCTCTATAACACAAGCATAAGTGTCGAAGTAGCGGGCCACAATAGGAGTGCACAACGCTTTGTTCGACGGGCGGGATTTGCGTCAGATGTTCAAAGTTCCCGCCGCCCATTCGCTAGCATGCACGACGCAGAATATTAATACCTCTGCACAATATTCAGCATCTCCTCATCAACTGTAGTAATCGTGGATTGAAGTTTTCCCTCAATATATGCAAAGCACACAAGATAAATACGCCTCATGGGGCCGCTGAGAACAAACGGTTAGCCATAATACAAAATTACCCTAAATATTCCTCACCTCTATCACTTCTCTGCGCAACCCCGGCCTTACAATCCGCCAATATTTTATTTTACACGTTATATGCATGAGTTAAGTTAAGAGGTTTAAGCCGATACTTGCAAGGCCTGGTGTTGATAAGCTGGGTTGACGAAGAGCAGCCGAAGNTAGTGGTCAGACTACTCGCCTTCCACCAAGGCGATTCATGTTCGATTCTCAGCGGGCTCGCTCCCGGATTTTCGCACGTGGGAATCGTGCTGGATGAAGCCGCTGGTCAGCGGGTTTTCTCGAGGATATCCCATTTCCCTCACCCTTGCATTCCAGCGCCACTCCATACTCACCGTGCTTCACCTTCATCGGCTCTCAATAGTTCGATGTTATGGGTCCACATACTGCACACTAGCCAATTGGCGACAGTGCTTTGTGTTCTGCAGGCATCACGACACCACTCCATTGGCCCTTTCGAGACACTATTTTCTGAGGTCACAGCTATGTTGCCAACACAAAAAAAAAATACAAATAAATTTATTTATGTTTAAAAATAATAAACTTGGAAAAAATCAAAATACCTTTGCTCAGCTTGTTACTACAAGGTGGTTAAAAAACATATTTCATTTTTAATTAATAGCAAATTACACAACGACATTTTTATAACTTCTCTCGATAGTTACAGAGTTGTCGCCCTGTAGAACGTGATACTTTGTGACTTCCCTGCTGTTATGTTTGTTACGAGATCATTGATTTTCGAATTGGTTTGTTAGAATAACGCTTATAAAAAAAAGGTGTTTGAGAAAATGTGTAGTCGCCAGTCTTCAATGACTAATTGTAGAACATATTAAAGTCAACGCCCAAAACAATGTGTATCAGTTGCCAACTAGATGAACATCAGGGAAGAAAACTTAAAACAAAAGACGTCACCAAGTCAACGTTCACCTAGACGATGATGGGTCNCTAGATGAACATCAGGGAAGAAAACTTAAAACAAAAGACGTCACCAAGTCAACGTTCACCTAGACGATGATGGGTACCTTAGATTGTCTTACCGGGTAGCCTCATCATACCGATGCGCCTTTGACAAAGTTGCTAGCTTGAACATATAGCTACGACTTGTTTATATTTTGTAGCTCAAAGTANCTAGATGAACATCAGGGAAGAAAACTTAAAACAAAAGACGTCACCAAGTCAACGTTCACCTAGACGATGATGGGTCCCTTAGATTGTCTTACCGGGTAGCCTCATTATACCGATGCGCCTTTGACAAAGTTGCTAGCTTGAACATATAGCTACGACTTGTTTATATTTTGTAGCTCAAAGTANATACCGATGCGCCTTTGACAAAGTTGCTAGCTTGAACATATAGCTACGACTTGTTTATATTTTGTAGCTCAAAGTAAGAGCTTGACGCAATGCATTGCAGTGTCGCCTCTCTGTGGGTATTAAATCTGGCCGTGCAAGATGACAAATGTCATGATGGGTGCCGTACTAGCCGGTATAACGGCCGCCACGGAAGACTTTCACAAGCTTTGACGGAAACTGGTACCGTGTGATATAGCCTTTAGGATTTCAGCCCGCCGTAGGTCAGTTTACCAGCACTCGCAAGGACGGCGTATTGTCGAGATATACAATCAACCAGTTTTAATTGAGAACAAAACTGAACTGATACACTGCTTCCTGCTGCTCAGTTTTCGTAGGTCTCATACACCGACAGTTCAACAGACAAACCAACTGACAGGTCATCGAACAACAGTGGCTGACTGGCGGGGTAGGGGACTCCGTTGGAAGTGGGGACTAAAAAAAGGGAGGGGGAAGACAGTGCCAGGGTTTCTGAGGGTATCGAATATCGCCGGAAAAATTTTCGAATTTAAACCTGCAACAGCAGTACAAGAGTGGGCCTTCGGCTCCGAAAGCCCATATCAATGATGGTCCGTTGAATAGTTCGCACGCTGGCACTTTTTGATGCCCCAGCATTGAAATCTGCGCCAATTTGAGAAAGGGTAGCACGTCTGTCACGTTGAAAGATTCTCGTCAGTCGTCGTTTGTCCCGGTCGTTCACGATTTTTTCCGGCTGCAGCGATGTCGAAGATTTGATGTTTTACCGGATTCCCGATATTCACGGTACACTCGTGAAATGATCGTGCGCGAAAATCCAACCTGCAAGTTTATCCACGGCTACTGAGTACAAGATGATCATTTACGACTTCAAAATTTAGCCTTATTTGAGATACGTTGCTCAGACTTTTCTTTCTTTCGTTGCTTCTGTCTTATCCCGTGGCTCTGACGTCACTCCTGTGCGCTCGTGAAACTTTCGTGCTAAGAGCATGCGTCTCCCGCCATACTGCATTTTTTATTTATCTATTCCTGAATGAAATTTAGGAGGATTTATTGAAAAACGCGACAATACGATCATAGCTAAAAATACCTTGCCCATCAATACGGACATAATGTATGAAGTATTTACACATATTTATGCAACAAATAACATAAAACTAAATCAATTATATTAATTCATTCTCACCCTTTAATGACGATCAGGTACAACAATTTGCACAGAACCATCAAATGTAATGTTTTTATAATTAAACATTCTTAGCAATGACCCTGATTCTTCTGTTATAAATAAAAACGATTAATTTCTGTACAAGGGGTAATACAGCCTCATTAGTTTTTTTATGGTCATCCTAGGAGCGTCTGGCGGTAAGGGCACTGGTCCATTACCAACCTCCTGACCTCAGCCTGTCCGTCCCTGACTTGCACGGTGGCAAGGAAGATGTTTCTCCGTCTGCAAGTGCCACATCTCTCCGGAGGGCGTATCTTCTGCCGACACGAACACGTGAGCACTGAGCAGATAACTACACATAGTCTCTGATGCAGGCGTACCCATCCTCTGATTGGCCGCGCGAGTCTCTGGGAACGGGCCTTGCGCTCCATTATCTACAGCGCGCTGCGGAAGGTTCTCTATTGGCTAGGCTGCCGTCTGGCGAGTAGGATACCACGCGCTGATTGGCGAACGCCGTTCCGACGTGTTGTTCACCGGTGTGACGCCATTTTGCTGGCGTGTGCAGCTGGAGTTCGCATATAAGTGGCTGTTTCACCTCTCTACGCGTAAGTACTCCACGACGCAGGCCTGCTTCTTCATTCTGGGGTAAATCGGGGTGAATGCTTGGTGCGTAAATCGGATGCCTGCGCAAGAAATGGCGTAGAAAGAAACTGGGTTAAGCTCGGTTTCTTTATAAAATACTGGAATTTAGAGGATAATTACAAACAAATAGTGTGTTAAATATTATGTTATGATTTTATTTGACCTCACACGGTTCTGCACATGAAAGAATGAACGTGTAACGACACTGAAAGCCCCTTTTAATATGCCAATAGAGAGGTGTATCTGTTTCCAGCGAAAAAATTCCAGGACATGGTGTGTTTCAACGCACTTGAGTTCGGAACCACTTTCGTGACTGGATCATTTGAATTGTTACGCGTCTTATCTGTCTGCCCACGAATCACGGACGATCAGTATCGGAGAAACTTAATTCTGATTGGCTGATTAATGTAACAAACTCTATTCACAGAAAGACAAACCGCCAATAAGTCAAATATAGAATGGAAATGTGCAAATAGGATATTGCAGTATAGCCTGCGCGTAAATCTCTCCGCGGATAACAGGTGGCGCTGCCAATATATCTCGTTATCGTGTTCCATCCTNAGTATAGCCTGCGCGTAAATCTCTCCGCGGATAACAGGTGGCGCTGCCAATATATCTCGTTATCGTGTTCCATCCTTAATGATAGCACATTATCAAGTATTTCGTTTCTTTTTTTGCTATGGCCTTTGTTTGTTTTCCTCGGTGACTAGGAGCGACATATAAGGAGTCATTACGTATTACGTCCCACAAACTCTTTCATAATAGCCAACTTCCAAAAGCTTAGTCTTGTATCTTGCTTAGTATATTAAATGTATCATACTTTCGCATCAGTTCGTCGTACACTTTAGACGACAAGGTAATCTCTAGACATCGTATAGAGTCTCATATGAAACTGTACCGCTTGGACCAAAGAGCAATAAATTAATTGCTGAAGTAAGTAGATTTGCCGTCTNAGTATAGCCTGCGCGTAAATCTCTCCGCGGATAACAGGTGGCGCTGCCAATATATCTCGTTATCGTGTTCCATCCATAATGATAGCACATTATCAAGTATTTCGTTTCTTTTTTTGCTATGGCCTTTGTTTGTTTTCCTCGGTGACTAGGAGCGACATATAAGGAGTCATTACGCATTACGTCCCACAAACTCTTTCATAATAGCCAACTTCCAAAAGCTTAGTCTTGTATCTTGCTTAGTATATTAAATGTATCATACTTTCGCATCAGTTCGTCGTACACTTTAGACGACAAGGTAGTCTCTAGACATCGTAGAGAGTCTCATATGAAACTGTACCGCTTGGACCAGAGAGCAATAAATTAATTGCTGAAGTAAGTAGATTTGCCGTCTGAAATGGTCATCTTTGTGCACACTGTTGCCTACAAAAGAAGAAATGGGTGGAAATGTCTGTGTTTCAAACCGGAAAGACTACGCGAAGGGAACTAATTGAATCCAAATCCTCCACGAGCCCCCTCATTATGCAAGTATACTGCCTTTTCGAAAGCTGTCGGAGTGGAAAGTCCCGTGTATTTTCTCCTGCCTTTCCCCCTAACACAGCCACGCATCATCCTATATTCCTCCTTTTTTATTTTTTTTAACCCCTCACGACCCTTAACCGGAGTTGCGGGCGTAGACAAACCGACGCCGTGCGACGCATGAATACTGCATCACCCGGCGGCTCTTAGTTTTGGCATACCACTTCCCTCCCGCCACGCGGCGTTCTTACCTCCGGAATCAATAAAACGTCATTTCGGAATGGAGGCAGGGAAAAATACGCAGAGGGAAAAAACAAAGAAGAAAAAAAAACGTTCGCCACGGGTAGCTGAAGTGTACTGGCAACAATATTAAATATTTCACCCGCCTGGTCGCCACGGACGTGTTTACACAGTCGGACAATTCTAGGAATTACTGTCTCGCCTGGAGACCCTTGCCTTGTGCCTTCGAGAAAATGCGCTACGCTATTCTTAGTTCGTGTAAGGGGGCAAAGTCCTACAAGTTACCTGCGGTGAAAAACGACGTTGATTTTAAAGCAAGGAAATCTGTTTTGCGGTGTCACCAATGCAACAGAACGTGTAACGAATAATGGGGGCTGAATGTGCATGCACTTTGTCCGGGACTAGTGTTCCCAACCCTCCCGGAATGCCCGGGAGACTCCGGGAATAATGTTCAACCTCCCGAGCTCCCGGGATGCAGTAATTTCTCCGGATTTTCTAAAATAATATTGTCATTAACAAAGTATATAAATCGAATCGAAATGGAAACACATGTAATGCATAAGCGCTGCCGTGCCGCCGCCGCCGTCACGTTTGACGTGTCGCATCGCGCGCGGCCTCCCACCTCGTGCAAATTTTATCACTGGAAGAACCGATTACATGGGAAGGAATTATCAGACTGCAAGAACTTTTAAAAATTTATTTAGATACTGACAAATTATACGATGAAGTTGGAATTCTCCGTGAAATGCAACCACATATCATTGAAGAGAATCGAGTTGGTTTACGGTGGGTTGACTTCTTTGCGAAATCAAATGAAAGAAATTCTTGTCCAGAATTGAAGAAGCCTGTTACGTTTGTTCTTTCCATTCCTGTCTCTAATGCTTCTTGTGAACGCGTATTCAGTATGATGGAACAAGTGTGGAGCAAGGAAAGAAACAGAATGAACATATCTTTAGTAAAAGCTGAGTTACA
>NQII01004290.1:53670-94474 GCA_002778355.1 Clitarchus hookeri
GGATTCCCGATATTCACGGTACACTCGTGAAATGGTCGTACGCGAACATCCAAATGTTATCGCTACCTCGGAGATGCTATGTCCCATCTCTCGTGCGCCGACTATAACACCACGTTCAAACTCACTTAAATCTTGATAACCTGCCATTGTTGCAGCAGTAACCGATCTAGCTGCCGACCGCATCGCGTTACTCTGATTGGTTCCATACCTCTGTTATTTGCATACGCACGCCTATACCAGTTTTTTTTGGCTCTTCAATGCATATTAAGTAAATAAATTAATATAGTGACATGTTACTTAAGGATATATTTACAGCTCGACGTGAAACAAAGCAACTTGATGGCATGCAAACATTATCTCCTTTCGTCGTGAGCGAGTGAAGAGATGTGGGCGGCTTTTAACAGCGAGGTATTGAGAGCCGACGAGGGTGATTGAGGTGAGAATGGAGCGGCGCCGGAATGAAAGGGAAGGCGCCGACCAGCGGCATTGTCCGGCACGATTCCTACATGCAAAAATTCGGAAGTGACCCGGCCGGGGATTGAACCCGGTTTGCCTTGGTGGGAGGCGAGCAGGCACTCTGGCCGCTCAGGCACCGCAGCCCCTCCTTTAGTCGGGACTTCAATCCCAACCAGCGTCTAAGAAAACCGCAAACTAAGCACCAGGAGAACCGGCCTATGCAGTGCGAACTCAAGCAGCATTATCAGCACGATCTTCTCGTAAAGGGAAAACCATTTCAGACTTCGTGCCGCGTGAGCTTACGTCAATGGAGTGTGATTGTTAACGTTTCTACTTTTACGCCTTTCACGTAACGTAAGTCTCAGTCTCACCCCTTTTGCAGGAATTCTCTGTCTTAGCGTCATAATTTCGGATNCAATCCCAACCAGCGTCTAAGAAAACCGCAAACTAAGCACCAGGAGAACCGGCCTATGCAGTGCGAACTCAAGCATTTACGACAATCCGCGGTCTATAAATTTATATCTGCAGCAGGATTATCAGCACGATCTTCTGGTAAAAGGAAAACCATTTCAGACTTCGTGCCGCGTGAGCTTACGTCAATGGAATGTGATTGTTAACGTTTCTACTTTCACGCCTTTCACGTAACGTAAGTCTCAGTCTCACCCCTTTTGCAGGAATTCTCTGTCTTAGCGTCATAATTTCGGATTCATGGTAATAACTGACAATGTATAAATTATAGAAAATATACATTTTACGAGTTTTAATATATTTGTGCATAATTATAATTGTGTGTTATCTGCTTGCTGTAAAAAGTAGAGAACTTATTATCAAAATAAAAATATATTCTCGACTTTTTACGACAGCAGATAACACGCAATTTTTATTACGCACAAAAATGTTGAACAACTCGTAAAATATAAATTTTCTATAATCGCACATTGTCAGTAGTTACAATGAATCCCGAAATTACGATGCAAAGACGGAGAATTTCTGCAAAAGGGTGACGCTGAGCGTTAATGGCGGTTGGTTTGCATGTAGAACTGACACTGAAATATTCTTCACAGCGACGAGCAAAACAAAGACGCATCCCGGAATTTGATCTGAGAGCTGTTTTGTTGCGAAGCCAATTTTTATTAAAAACTATTGACATTAATTTCTACAGGTTTCAATTAAGAGAGAGGGTATGATGACATTTACCAAGGTATGGTGAAGTAGGTAATACAAACTTATAGTCTATTCACAGTAAATTGAGCACTTCTGAAAGCCCTCTCATTTGGAATATGGTCAATAAATATAGTTTGTTTTCGCATTAGAAGTTAAATTCCGAGTACGGTGGAATATACACACTATGGTTGTTCCTTACATGGCAATGTTTATTTAAACCGACTGTTAAACGATAAAAAAAGGCTGAAAGGAAAAAGTAACTAGGGCGTCAAAAGTGCTCACTTTACCGTGAACAGCCTATACACGAATTTACACCCGTACCTTACGCGGGATTCAGACCCGGAACCCACTGCTAAGTAAGTGAGTGCGCAGCTAACTGCTTCGCCGAGTTGAAGTCGACAAATTAAGGGCATTCAAGAGGATAAAATTATTTTCTATATTTAAGTGTGTTACATACTTTTTCGTGGTGTTATTAAATTGTGGTCTGAAAAAAAAATATGGCATTAGAGAATGACTTTTCAAAATATAATAAAATAAAGTTACAATAATGTTGAATTTATATATATTTTCGTTTAAATCTCAAAATGCAACAAAAATAGTACCTTAGGCTGCACGTTAAAATATTTTTTCTGTATTTATAGAACGTCACGAGAAATAGTTCATGGGCATTTGTAAAGTTGTTCTCCCGTATTTCAATTTTAACTTTCGGGATAAAATTAAATATCTAAATAGCCATAAGTTCAACCTTTACCGCGGGTGAACGACCTGTTAGATTTAAAAGAAATTGCAAATGCCGCTTCTGTGACTTCAAAATACACTATACCTGAAAACAAGCATGTTGAAATAACCTAGTTTTAAAATTTTAATGAACATAAATTGTAAGTAAATATTTACCGATGATTTTGCTTCTGTACTTTTTAAGATTTCGGAACTGTTGGCCACTTCCGGTTTTTTACACATACGTCCAGCAAGTTTATTTGGACACTGACCGTATCTCAAGGAGGAACCAAATTTAGCACATAACTGCTCGGGACTATGTCTAAATGTTTGTTACTTCGGCTCTTCAAAAACTCTTCTGGAAAATTTGTTTCCTGGACGTTCTTTCTTCAGACCAAATTGCGATACGACAAATCTCAAAATAAATTACTAGGAAAAAGGCCTTTCTTTAAATACGCCTTATCTATTAATAGATTTATTGACGTGCGTAAATATATTTAGAACAGCCAGTTAATCGAGGTGCTGACATCAAAAACCGGTTTCTTTAACATAACTTTGTGTGCTTTCGAGTAGCTCTCGACATCGGGGTCTTGGGAGCCAACGAGGGTGAAGCGAGTCAAGTGTGGAGCAGCGTCGGAATGCAAGGGCGGGGGAATGGTAGATCCCCGAGAAAACCCTCTGACAAGTGGCATCGTCTGACACAATTCCCACGTGCGAAAATCCAGCAGTGATACACCCCCCCCCCNAACTGCGCCATAACCCAACTTGGAAAGTAACTACAATTTGAAAACTGGACCATGTTTAGCTTAACTCTTTCATTAACTCCCTGATTCCCTGCTTTACGTTTTATTTACACTGTGACATAATCACCAACATATCTTTTAACCTTTTTAATAACTCGGTAATCTTTACGTTGAAAAATATTCGCTGTCATTGAAAAAAATCCATGAAAGCTATATATCGAAAATAATATTGAGATCCTGTAGTTCGCTAGTGAACATAAATAGTCATTTACTCCTAATAGAGCCCATCACGGTTATATTTACCACATTTCAATAGGCCTATAGCACATCCTTTAAGTCACCTGACACGAAGAGAATGTGATGATTTTCATCATAGAATATTTTTTGAGTCGTCAACTTAGTAGCATTTCCCGCACTACAACATACTGCATACGAGAAAAAGTATTCTGATTCCTGTGGGATAAAGGATTAGAATCTGTAAAATGACAGTTACACTAAGTGAACATTTTTCTGGTATCCTTGCAAGCGGAAAATACTAATGTAAGTAACTGATAGAGCCTCCAGATATCCCCTCAATGAANATTTTTCTGGTATCCTTGCAAGCGGAAAATACTAATGTAAGTAACTGATAGAGCCTCCAGATATCCCCTCAATGAAATTACGGTTAAAAGTGACACTTTCGCAAATAGTAATATTGTATAATTCCGCACAATTCTTACATTTTTCCTAGCGAACAGAACACAACAAGGGTAACATTAAATTTTGTATAAGATGCTTTATCATTTGGATTAAACCCTCTGCACAAACGACATCACAATGCTGATGAATAATTGCGATTTCGAAAAATTAATTCAACCAAATATACACCAGGAGCAATATGAAAACCAAGTATCGCATTTGCCAATGTAGCAGACTTGCATTTAATTAATCCCCTCGAATAAGGAGTTTCCCTTGTAGTTAACTGGGAAGCTATTGAATGAAATTTGTTAGCAACTGATTTCCTATAATTACAGTTACCTCTATACGTTTTCGTTCTAGGATTAGATGCGGAGGTAGTAAATATTTTGCTTAAACATGAACAAGTTTTAAATTTTTTCCTGAACGCCGGAGTTATAATACCCTAGGAACTCGACATCAGGTGTCTTCGAAGGATTCGTCTTCCGTATTCGACTTACAAGGACCCAGCACGGGACCGACCACTGAGCCGTTTACCGGCTGCGGCTCGAGGGTTGGAAGAATGTCGGCCACGCCCTGTTTTCTTCCTTCCTTTGCGGTTCGACCTTAATCGTCTGCTGGATTATTGTCTGCTCTGCAGCAGTAGACAGCTGTTGTTATCCCTGGCCTAGAACTGAGGGCAGGGGGGCAGGGGCTGAGGGTCACATGCTCTGTTCTCCCCTTTCTTGCACTACACCACTCGAGTCACATTTGTGTCGGGACGAGTGACCGGCCGAGACTTCTGTGGCTCTAGCAGAAAAAATAAAATAATGGCGTGTGGGGAGCGCACCCAGGGCAATGCGACAACCTCCGAGTGACGGTCTTCAAGCTGGAGCCCGTAGGTGACCGTCATCACCGGGAATGACAGAAATGAAACCCTTGAATGGAGCAGCGCTGTAATACGAGGGCGGGGGAAATGGGAGTACCCCGAGAAAGCTCGCCGGCAAGCGGCACCGTCCAGCACAATTCCAACATGCGAAAATTCGGGAGTGAACCCGCCGGGGATCGAGCCCGGATCGCCGTGGTGGGAGGCGAGCGCCCTGGCCACTGCGCAACCGCTGGCTGCAGCAGGATTAGTCTTATTGTAGTGGGTGCAGTGATGACAACAGTAATAATGGCGGTAGTCGCAGTAACACTATGAGAATTATAGTGGTAGCACTGGTAATGCGACTGCCGATGGAAGCATCAGTAAGCAGTTGTTACGTCGATGGCAGTAGCAGAAGTGATGGAAGCACTAGTGGTGATTCGGGTGGTAGTCGCGATAGCAGTTGTAAGAGGATACTACTAGTAGCAGTGATCGTGGCGGTTACAGCTGGTAGTAGCAGCGGTTCTGGTGGCAGTAGTACTAATGTGCATAAAATAATATCTCATCGCCTTAACATGAAAACTGCTACACTTCAATGCAGACTTCTTGCCATAGTGCGGGCATCTTTGGACCTCTTATCACTGACGTTATCGTTAGAATCGTAGGAAATTTGTAGAAATACTTGGTGGTGTAGAAATAAGTTTCATGAACATTAAATTTGCAAATTTTTCGATATAGCAGTTTTAAAATGTCGTTTTAGACTATGTCGGGAGGCCCCAGAACTATAATTGTTATATTTTGTTTTGCAAATGGGCCGAGCGAGGTGGTACAGTGGAACATTACTGGGCTCGCATTAGGGAGGACCTGGGTTCGATTCCCGGTCGGTTCATTCTGGTTGCGAGTGCTGAGATTGTTCCATGGTCGGTTCCCTCCCCGCCGCTGCTCCTCCGAGCAACTTGCTGTATTTCTATTGACCTCGCTGTTCCCGAGACGTCCAGCCCTATCTACCGACCACACTTCCGCCTAGCTCTCGTCATCTGCTCGACTCTCATGAACATCGGACGTACTAGTGAGTGAGTGAAGATATTTGGGCGGCTCTTAACAACGACGTCTTGAGAGCCGATGAGGGTGAAGCGAGGTGAGTACGGAGCAGCGCCGGAATGCAAGGGCGAGGACACAGGAGATCCCCGAGAAAACCCGCCGACCAACGGCATCGTCCGATTCCCACATTAGAAAATCCGCGGGTGACCCCACCGGTAATAGAACCCGCTTCGCACTGGTGGGAAACGAGTGGTCTAACTACTACACCACTGCGGCCCCTAACATACTAAAGAAATGAAACTTTCCATGCAAACGTATGTTAGGTCGTTTGGATACGCATTGTTCACGCGGTATGACGATTATGGCGAGGTTTGCACAACTAAGCGCGGGAAGAAGATTNGATTAATGGGGACTTATCACCAAGGCAGGGAAGGAAAGTGCTGAGGATCTGCTAGTAATGAGAATTGAAAACTATTTCGGCTAAACCACCTGGCTAGTTTAGAATCCACTAACTTCTCCATGCGAGGCACACAGTAAAACATTTTTGAAGGTTTTACCAACAATTTTTTGTTTAAACCAGTTGCCAAATTTTTTTTTGTAATAAGTAAAATATTGCATTTCTACAATACACTGATTTTGAAACATCAAAAATAATTTATGTATATTTATATTTATAATAATATTGGCGTCTAA
Source organism: Clitarchus hookeri (assembly GCA_002778355.1). NCBI lineage: Eukaryota > Metazoa > Arthropoda > Insecta > Phasmatodea > Phasmatidae > Clitarchus > Clitarchus hookeri. The sequence goes on from NQII01004290.1 coordinate 60,004, forward strand.
AGTACATGCTTGTAGAAAGTCAACTTTTGAGGTAACATTTTGTAAAAATTGCTTCCATTTACTTTTAAAGTTACAAAAATAATCTTGGCAAGTCCTTTCAGATTAAAAGTTTGCAAAAATACATTAAAAAAAGTAGAGTGGTATGCATGATATTGCATGATCAAATACTCTAGATACCAAATAACGCTTACNTACCTTTTATGCAAAGGGATTAATGGGGACTTATCACCGAGGCACGGAAGGAAAGTGCTGAGGATCTGCTAGTAATGAGAATTGAAAACTATTTCGGCTAAACCACCTGGCTAGTTTAGAATCCACTAACTTCTCCATGCGAGGCACATAGTAAAACATATTTGTAGGTTTTACCAACAATTTTTTTGAAAACCAGTTGCCAAATTTTTTTTTGTAATAAGTAAAATATTGCATCTCTACAATACACTGATTTTGAAACATCAAAAATAATTTACGTATATTTATATTTATAATAATATTGACGTCTAAAGTACATGCTTGTAGGTAGTCAACTTTTGAGGTAACATTTTGTAAAAATTGCTTCCATTTACTTTTAAAGTTACAAAAATAATCTTGGCAAGTCCTTTCAGATTAAAAGTTTGCAAAAATACATAAAAAAAAGTAGAGCGGTATGCATGATATTGCATGATCAAATGCTCTAGATACCAAATAACGCTTGCAGTGCTAGAGATACCTTGAAAGTTGTGTTACCGAACAACCTTCACAACACTATATTTTAGAAATAAAATTGGTTTTACTTGTAAGTTTAGTAGCTTCTTTTTAAAATGCGGGTTTCAATCCCTCTGCAACATGGTAGGTGCCAAATTGAATTGTGTGAGACTGTATACCTGTTTGTGGCGATGGGTATTTAACTTCGCAACCTTACCATTCGAGTGACCAATATCATATTCCTGTATTTCTTCCTATAGATGATTGTGACGCAGTGTTATCACATCGGACTTGCATTCGAGAGGGCCCCAGTTAGATTCCCGGCCCGGCCATCACGCATGACTTCACTTTCCCACTTTTTCCCCTAATCATTCTAGGCGAATGCTGGGGTAGTTACTTATAAGGATTCGTCACAGCTGCTAACATTGTACACTGTGGAATCTTGCAACTTGTGGGATCGATTGCATAATACGACGTGCAGAAAAAAATTCAAAATGGCTAATAAATATAAAATGTTTTAATTGAAAATAACTGTGTGGATTTAATAGTTAAATTTTTCATTTGCAATTAAAATAACTGTTTTTAGCCATATCCAGCATTTTTCTTTTCGTTTTCCCTCAAATACCGGGTGATATATTTTTCTTGTCTTTCGCTCAGTAAAATAATTATTGTACTGTCTTAGTAAAAATCTTTCTCGGTTGTTACTTTATTGTCGTTGCTGAAATTTTTGAGAGCAACTCTTGTTACAAATGTTTATGAGATGTAAGAGCAACATGGTGCAAGTCAGATAAGCACTGGGCTAGAGAGAGACCGTAGAGAACTGTCGGTATTTAAAAGTGTCATATTACGATAGCACAAGAATCCTGCAGAAAAACGCCATCGGCATTATAATTTCCTCTAGTTGTAATGTCTTGATGTGAATAGGCGTTGTTCCATTTGAAAAAAAAAAATTAACTTTTTTCAAGAAGTACACATCCTAACACTTACTACTGTGTCAGGGCTTCAGATATGAGCCGTTGTCTAAACTTAAATTCTGTTAAACCAGCCTATCAATAGCACCTTTCTTTTCTGAAATATTTGCGGTGCAAGTTTTAGGTGATTCACCCTGTAGGTGTGTGTGTGTGTGTAATTAAAATCTCATTATTGCTTAAAGACTTAAATTATCTTTTTTTCAGGCAATACGTTGTTCGTATCGTGTACGCTAACGTCACAGTTCACGAAGGGATGTAATGGCGTTCTCCATTAAGGGTATTCAGGTCTTCACTCTCACACGCAGGTTCCAGTGCACTTCCAGCCTCCCCATGGCAGTAGTCGAGGAACTTAACTTAGCCGCCCCTTAAGTTGTGCTGATGTACACTATTTCTGAATTAATATTTTTGCAAGAATATCCTTAACTATTTTCTGTGCCTCGATTTTTGTTGCGAATACAGTGAGAATAAAACAGTTTGACATGGACTATCGGCCATCCCCTAAAAAATCTAATGAGCACTATAATACGTTTTCATAGGGTAGCAGATACAGAGCAACAAACTAAGTAGAGAGTCGACATGCCACCTCACCAGTGTNTATAATACGTTTTCATAGGGTAGCAGATACAGAGCAACAAACTAAGTAGAGAGTCGACATGCCACCTCACCAGTGTTACAAGTTGTAAACATGTCACGCTTCTGTTTTCACCACTAAACATTTGTTAAACTANACATGCCACCTCACCAGTGTTACAAGTTGTAAACATGTCACGCTTCTGTTTTCACCACTAAACATTTGTTAAACTGCATTAGTACGATGGAAAACTAACAATTCATGTATTGGCTGCCCTGCAAACCGAATGTATACGGAACATAATTGCATCTAGGGAACACACCTTCGCCAAGGTTTACGTTGTCTAGATGATTTAGCTTTTGCTATGTTTTTTCCCCTTCTGTTCAATAAGTGGAAAACTGGCATTCGTGATTTTAAAATGTTGACAGCCAGTACTTTTAACTATTAGGTTTTGAAGACTAGCGGCGCCATAATTTATCAAACTCTTTTGTGTTTTATCGCGTCCTTCTAACAAACCAGTTTGAAAATCAACCACCGCTGTAAATGATAGTCAAGGCAAAAATCATCAAGTAGAACAGCGCAGCAAATGTGCCAACGATCAAGTGAAGACACAACGTTGTCTTTGTATTTTATTCTATTTATTAGAAGTACAATTATTTTTCTAACTAACTAGCAGTAATAAATCGAGCAAGGGCATTTTGGTCGTTCCTAAATTAAAAAAGTTTTTAAACATAATTAAATTTCTATTTTTTTTTTGTGATGTTGGCAACGCAACTGTAGAAAGGGTCTGCAGTGTATCACCCCTCTGTTAGCACTTTTACTACATTCAATAGAGGCGATAGTCCATCATTTTACTACATTCAGTAGAGGCGACAGTCTGTCCTTATGCTACATTCAGTAGAGGTAATAGTTCGTCATTTTACAGTATATGGACCAACTATCCCGCTCGTCGCGGCCTCAAACCAATTCAAACCGTTATAGTCACATGGTCTTGCGAGCCGATGAGGATGAAGCGAGGTGAGTATGGAGCAGCGCCAGAATGAAGGGGTGGGGAAACCGGAGATCCCNTTAACTTCGCAACCTTACCATTCGAGTGACCAATATCATATTCCTGTATTTCTTCCTATAGATGATTGTGACGCACTGTTATCACGTCGGACTTGCATTCGAGAGGGCCCCAGTTAGATTCCCGGCCCGGCCATCACGCATGACTTCACTTTCCCACTTTTTCCCCTAATCATTCTAGGCGAATGCTGGGGTAGTTACTTATAAGGATTCGTCACAGCTGCTAANCTTTCCCACTTTTTCCCCTAATCATTCTAGGCGAATGCTGGGGTAGTTACTTATAAGGATTCGTCACAGCTGCTAACATTGTACACTGTGGAATCTTGCAACTTGTGGGATCGATTGCATAATACGACGTGCAGAAAAAAATTCAAAATGGANCATTGTACACTGTGGAATCTTGCAACTTGTGGGATCGATTGCATAATACGACGTGCAGAAAAAAATTCAAAATGGCTAATAAATATAAAATGTTTTAATTGAAAATAACTGTGTGGATTTAATAGTTAAATTTTTCATTTGCAATTAAAATAACTGTTTTTAGCCATATCCAGCATTTTTCTTTTCGTTTCTCCTCAAATACCGGGTGATATATTTTTCTTGTCTTTCGCTCAGTAAAATAATTATTGTTACAGTCTTAGTAAAAATCTTTCTCGGTTGTTACTTTATTGTCGTTGCTGAAATTTTTGAGAGCAACTCTTGTTACAAATGTTTATGAGATGTAAGAGCAACATGGTGCAAGTCAGATAAGCACTGGGCTAGAGAGAGACCGTAGAGAACTGTCGGTATTTAAAAGTGTCATATTACGATAGCACAAGAATCCTGCAGAAAAACGCCATCGGCATTATAATTTCCTCTAGTTGTAATGTCTTGATGTGAATAGGCGTTGTTCCATTTGGAAAAAAAAATTAACTTTTTTCAAGAAGTACACATCCTAACACTTACTACTGTGTCAGGGCTTCAGATATGAGCCGTTGTCTAAACTTAAATTCTGTTAAACCAGCCTATCAATAGCACCTTTCGTTTCCGAAATATTTGCGGTGCAAGTTTTAGGTGATTCACCCTGTATGTGTGTGTGTAATTAAAATCTCATTATTGCTTAAAGACTTAAATTATCTTTTTTTCACGCAATACGTTGTTGGTATGGTGTACGCTAACGTCACAGTTCCCGAAGGGATGTAATGGCGTTCTCCATTAAGGCTATTGAGGTCTTCACTCTCACACGCAGGTTCCAGTGCACTTCTAGCCTCCCCATGGCAGTAGTCGAGGAACTTAACTGAGCCGCCCCTTAAGTTGTGTTGATGCACACTATTTCTGAATTAATATTTTTGCAAGAATATCCTTAACTATTTTCTGTGCCTCGATTTTTGTTGCGAATACAGTGAGAATAAAACAGTTTGACATGGACTATCGGCCATCCCCTAAAAAATCTAATGAGCAATATAATACGTTTTCATAGGGTAGCAGATACAGAGCAACAAACTAAGTAGAGAGTCGACATGCCACCTCACCAGTGTTACAAGTTGTAAACATGTCACGCTTCTGTTTTCACCACTAAACATTTGTTAAACTACATTAGTACGATGGAAAACTAACAATTCATGTATTGGCCGCCCTGCAAACCGAATGTATACGGAACATAATTGCATCTAGGGAACACATCTTCGCCAAGGTTTACGTTGTCTAGATGATTTAGCTTTTGCTATGTTTTTTCCCCTTCTGTTCAATAAGTGGAAAACTGGCATTCGTGATTTTAAAATGTTGACAGCCAGTACTTTTAACTATTAGGTTTTGAAGACTAGCGGCGCCATAATTTATCAAACTCTTTTGTGTTTTATCGCGTCCTTCTAACAAACCAGTTTGAAAATCAACCATCGCTGTAAACGATAGTCACGGAAAAAATCATCAAGTAGAACAGCGCAGCAAATGTGCCAACGATCAAGTGAAGACACAACGTTGTCTTTGTATTTTATTCTATTTATTAGAAGTAAAATTATTTTTCTAACTAACTACCAGTAATAAATCGAGCAAGGGCATTTTGGTCGTTTCTAAATTAAAAAAGTTTTTAAACATAATTAAATTTCTATTTTTTTTTGTGATGTTGGCAACGCAACTGTAGAAAGGGTCTGCAGTGTATCACCCCTCTGTTAGCACTTTTACTGCATTCAATAGAGGCGATAGTCCATCATTTTACTATATTCAGTAGAGGCGATAGTCCATCATTTTGCTACATTCAGTAGAGGCGACAGTCTGTCCTTATGCTACATTCAGTAGAGGTAATAGTTCGTCATTTTACAGTATATGGACCAACTATCCCGCTCGTCGCGGCCTCAAACCAATTCAAACCGTTATAATCACATGGTTTTGCGAGCCGATGAGGATGAAGCGAGGTGAGTATGGAGCAGCGCCAGAATGAAGGGGTGGGGAAACCGGAGATCCCCGATAAAACTCACCCACCAGTGACATCGTCTGGCACGATTCCCACATGTGAAAATCCGGAAGCGACCCCGTCGATAATCGAACCCGGTTCGTCTTGGTGGGAGGCAAGTAGTCTAACCACTACACGACCGCGGACCCTTGAATTTAATCCAACTTCAATAAATATTGGATGGAACGAGTGCAAACATCTGAAAACAGAAAACAATTGTTTACATAACAGTGTTCTAACCTCAAATCCTATTCACATGGTTTATGACAGTCATATTGGCAGAAAAGCAGGTCAATGTTGGGACACCGAGTGGCTACTGCGCACTTTGGGCGCGCACTCTACGTCTGTGAGATGGGACCTCGGGACACTGGGACCGCCAGCTGTGACGTCAGAGGGTCAAGCTTACTAATCACCAGTTAGATATCCGCGGACGAGCAATTGTGGAATGGGCTCTGTGTTATATTCGACAATAATGCCTCACACTACGAGCCGCACCTTGCCTTTGCTGCTGTTCGGGAACACCGCATGTGACGTCACAGATTTGCATGCTTTATGGAACTTTCATTCTACAATGGACGAGAACGTGGAGTTCTGAGAGATGAGGGCGTGGCACTGGGAAAAAGAAAACGGAAAAGAGGGTAATTTGTGGGCGTGTATGGGCAATTTTCGGCGTATTGTGAAGAAGTTGCCTCAATTTTCAGGTACAGAACACATGATAGGCGGCCTGATGATATCCTGGGTTATGGCCGTCGTACACGCCCTTCTGACGACTTCTTGTACAAGAATTACGCAGTCTTCCTTTTTTATCATTCGATGCTGTAGTTACAGCACTCATCAGCTGCAAGGCAATTTATTAATGTCTTTTTTAATACATGCTCTCGGTAATGCAGAATTATGTGGCATTTTATTTATCGCATATTAACTTACATGTGTTACCGAGTTGAAAGTTTTAAAATGAGCATGTTTTAATCTTTTGCGGGATTCTATTTGGGATCATTGCACTAGTGGCAAATGGCATTCTGAAAATGTAAAACATCGTTATTATGCAGATATACCACTGTTACCGTGCAATGTAATTCTGACATAAAGAAATCAGATTTATTTTCGTTCGCAAAATCTGAATTTATATTATATGTTTCACCAAAGTAACTTGCAGTTTTTCATTCGTTTCTTCATGAATAATATTTTTTTGCAACTGTGGGGATTTGTTGGAGTTATTCAGATATGACACATAGGTGACAAACTGATAGTGACAACATAAAAGTTAATTTCAGTAAGTTTGCCAACNGAGTTATTCAGATATGACACATAGGTGACAAACTGATAGTGACAACATAAAAGTTAATTTCAGTAAGTTTGCCAACGCGTTAAATTGCCATTACTGTTTACTCATAGATAACCTCGGGGAAGAGTCAACCTATGGCTTTCTAAAGGTGAATGTGAAGGTAAGAACACGAACTTTACAGAAGGGGCCGCGGTGGTGTAGTGGTTGGACTACTCGCCTCCCACCAAGACGAACCGCTTTCGATTCTAAGCGGGGTCTCCCCTTAGATTTTCGCATGTGGGAATCGTGCCGGACGATGCCGCTGGTCGGCGGGTTTCTCGGCACATAAACTTTACGTGACCTAAATACGAACATCACCAGTAGTAACAAGTTTACGAAACATCCAAATTTCATCACCTAATTCCATTTTAAGGCTCTTGCGTGAATGCAATACAGAAGCCTGTGCAAGAGAAACAATAGCAGTTTGATTAATAACACTTTCATTAACAGCAAATGTATTCCAACATATAATGTCTCTGACGTCAATCGGGCTGGAATAATTAACACCAGCAACTGGACTGTTGTGAGCATGACGGAAGAAGCAAATCTCCAATATTCCAGATCCAGGATGATCAGTCATACTCTGTAGAGCAAATATGTACATGAAGTTCACTAGAACGTTTTTATCTTGAGCTCGAGTAAGTTGCTTGGCAAAAACATTATCATCCTTAGAAACATCAGTATTAAAATTTCCTATANTTTATCTTGAGCTCGAGTAAGTTGCTTGGCAAAAACATTATCATCCTTAGAAACATCAGTATTAAAATTTCCTATATTCCGAAAAACAGGACTTGAAAAATATCTCCTTCTTCTGAAGTGTCGCGCTCGACCCATGGTCGTTGCGACATTAATTCAGGTCACAAGCCTTTCGTACACAGCGCAGGCCAACCATTCCCGCTCTGCTCCATACTCAGATCGCTTCATCCTGATCGGCTCTCAAGACCTAGATATTATGAGCCACCCAAATCTCTTCACCCACTCACGAACTTTGCAGTAGCCGAACAATTCAACTACAGAATATCAACATTCACTTCCAAAATACTTGCTTTAGTCTGTTCGTAGTTATGTCCAAATTTTATGATGCCATGCTAAAGTTATATTTTCTCTCTCTATAATTAGGCGCTGAATTTTGTTTTATAATAGGTATTTAAGAGAAAATTTTATTTGGCCAAAAAGGAATGTACTTTAATTTTTAGCGAAATTAGCGTCAGTCTTACAACATAGGTTATGTTTTATTTAGGAAACAACTAAATATATCGTGGATGTGGTAAATTTTTCAAACATTTTATCAGCAAGCTGTTAAAATACAATGAGAAGTATAATTCATCGACATAAGGTGGCAGCATAAACAATACCAGTGAAAAGTCAAGGTCATTGGCTGGCTGGTCAGTTCACAGTATGACTGCAGCAGAAAATAGTTCTAACGGTATTTAGTCAATTTGAAATATTTATTTGCCTCCTTAAATGTTTTATGATATTAAAATACTCCGTGCGGTTGCAATAGCATGTGTGGTCGCTGCTTGGAAATTTTTCATTTGTTGTTTTGTTTCGGGGCAAAAACGTCTCAAGTAACTATGTTATGCAGGATGGCTGACAAAGCTGGTCGGGCTGGAAAGTTACCATATGTCTAAAAATGTTAGGGGGAAAGCCTTTAGCCTTTACAGGGTGGGCAGAAAAGGATGATGATTTAGTAACTGAATTAAATATTGCCGTTTTAATGTGAAAGCGAACGGGGTATGATTCCGACAACTGGCTGGTCATGAATAGAGACTGCAAAATTAGCGTTAATATCTGGTGACACGTTATAAGCACTAGTATCTTTTGTCTACGTCTGTCATTTGTCTATATTTTATTTAACACTCCCAGCGTAACTCAGTACTAATGAGTAAATACTTCATTTTGGTATGCACGAATCGTGTGTTTTCCTGTCAGAAAAGGAATGGCTTCGTACACGGGTGACAGCTAGTGAACAAATGACGTCGGCTCGACAGTACGCCGTGAACCAGAATTCACTTGCCGAACACCCAGGGCTAACAACGGGTGCAAAAGGAAGAGATTGGCATAAGGAGCCAGGGTCGCAAACCTTCCCTTCTCCATTAGACATGTGAGTGAAGTTACAAGGGCAGGTTGGCAACAAGCGCCATTCACTCTAATACGCCCACTTGGTGTTGATAATCAGTAGCGTGCGCAGCAAACATGGAGTGGATCACAAATATACTGAAGGCAGGAACATGTTTACGTATTGAATGGTTTACTAATCGCAGAGAAGAGGGTTCACAGATGTTGTTCGAAACGGCACCCAGAAACTTCAACTCACAAATTGCAACCATGAACCAAGTTCCCCTGGACCTGTTGGAAATGTCAGGTATGGCGTGCACAGAATCACACGCCGCCCCTGCACGCGCTGCCAAGTATTCCTCACCGACCACATACCGTTTCGTACACCAAGGATTCCGTATTTACCCATACAAATGAATGTCTAGGAATGAAAGGTATGGCCGGCTGACGAATTGGCCCACCTCTGGCCATGGGAACATAGCATTGAGCTCACCTGCCGCCATATTTGATGCGTCCAGACAAACGCCGCACGGGAGGGATGGATATCGCAGCGGTTAAAACGCCTCCACTGCTCGTGAACTTCGCCGTGCACAAGGTGCATGCCGGGAAGATCTGCTAGCGTAGAGTATGCTATGCCTCCCCAACCAGCAACGGTGGCGCAGTGTCCAGGGCGCTCGCCTCCCACCACGGCGATACGGGTTCGATCCCCGGCGGGTTCACTCCCGGATTTTCGCATGTGGAAATCGTGCTGGACGATGCCGCTTGCCGGCGGGTTTTCTCGGGGTACTCCCGTTTCTCCCGCCCTTGCATTCCAGCGCCGCTCCGTTCTAGGGTCCCATTTCTGTCATGTCTGGGGATGGCGGTCACCTACGGGTCCCAGCTGGAAAGACCGTCACTCGGAGGGTGTTGCCTTGCCCAGGGTACACTCCCCACACACCATTATTATTATTATTCCCCAACCTACTGCACGCACACACCCACTTGCCAGCAGCCCAAGGCCACTTGCACGTACGCGTCGACTACGCCTTGGATGACGCCTGTCACTCACCTGCCTCTGTGAGTTCACTTACGGCGGAGAAGGGACGAGACGAGGCCTGCCGAGCGCTTGCAAGACGTCACGCACATTACAAACACCTTTCCGGAGCACTACAACTTAGCTAACGAGAAGTTATCGATATTACTAATGAGCCTACTTTCCTCTACATTTATGCAAATGATTTTGATAAATTTTTTAAAAATTTGGAAATTACACTGAAAAAAATATTTTGTGACAACCACAAAATGTCTTGTAGGTATTCACCTTGCCAAATAAATTTCGTAGTGAACAATAAATTATTTACTTGTCACCACTAAACTTTTGTGGCCAGTACAAAATTATTTTGTAGTAACTACAAAATAATTTGGCAGGGTGACCTCTCTACAGACATTTTTTTTCTCCTTGTAGGTGTGTGTTGGCGTCTTGCTGATAGCAATATCATTACATATGCAACCAGAAACAAATGCAATGCAAGTAAGACTATTACAAATGCATACGTGCCTTGCCTGGGACTCAAACCCAGAACGCCTTGTACTCTAAGCTGGCGTGCAGTCAACTACATTACAGAGGTGAGATTCGGAGCATCAACTTAGGCAGTAATCAATCTAAATTTTCGGTAGACTGGGTTTAGCAACTTCAAATCTCTACAGGCGAGTCATTTTGAAAACAAGTGTATGAATCACTTAAATCATGTGAGTTTACATGGCTAACAGTTGCACTACTTGTGTGCGGACTTGGGTGGAAATACGTTGACTGGTTGACAAATGGCATAAAATATTTTGTTTCTCATTTGGCGCTATCAACAGGCCCTGTATAAGCTTATCTGATGCGTCTAATAGATGATGTCAATATGAATGTAAGGTTTGTTTTAAATGCGTCAAACTAACTAATGCATATAATTAAATTATCTAAATAATTTATATTGGACCATTTTGAAAAAAACATGTTTGGCCCACTTAAATTATGTAAGTTTATATGCCCTACTGTAGTACTACTACTTGTGTGGAAAATTGAGTGGGGATTCACTGATTGGTTCTCGAGATATGGCATAAATGTTGCATTTTATTACCTGGCACTTTTTCATGCTTCTAATGGCTACTCTCACCATGCTAAGTTTATTTGAAAGAGGTTATATTGTTAACTAGATATGACAATCTTATCTGAATGATTTATATGACTGCCTTACTGTAAATAAAGCCAGACATACTTAAAACATGGCCTACTCTAGCAATACTTATGTGTAAAGTTCGGTGGTAATCGATTGGTTGTTCCTGGACATATGACAAAAGTTCCAGTTTCTCATGTGGTACCATTTTGAAAATAACTGTCTTATTCAATTAAATTGCACATATGAACATTGCCTACAATAGTAGCACTTATATGCCAAATATGTCAGGAATCGGTTGTTTAGTTACCGAGATATAGCGTAAAAGCTTTATATTATATGTTACACTATCTTACAAAATGTCAGATAAATAATATTATCACTTTTTAGATTCAGTACTTACATCATGTACTGCCAACGTACGTTTAAATTAGTTAAATGGTTCCCAGATATAATGGAAAAGCTTTATTTGGTCAATTTTCACCACCTTTCAAAATGTGGGACTAGTAAGATTATAGTTTTTTTTAAAATCCAATGCTTATATCATGAACTATCAACATATCAATGTTTGGTTGAAATCGGTTAAATAGTTCCCAAGGTATAACATATTGCACTACATTTTAAAATTGCCGCCATTTTGATAATAAGTACCTGTCGTGATCGAAAACTATAAAAGTCCGATGTCATTGGTAAATACTACATGTTGACGAAGTTTGGTGAAATTCGTTTGTCGGGTTTAAAAGGTATTATGGGGTGACACATGCCAGACAGACATTCGGGTGTTTGCACTAGGCTATCATTTCTTAGGAAAAGAGGCTTGAAACGTTTTTTTTTTCAAATGCTGTATCTCAAAGCATACACGTTAGAAACGTACAAACATACTCAACGCCTCTGCATTGAAACTTGCCACCTAGCAATGAATAAAATGATAGGGTCGCCGCTTAAAGACCCATAAGTAGACGACGCAGCACGAGAACACTGCACTCTATATCAGAGCCTTGAGCTTAGTGGCGATAGCGCTCTTGATGCACGTGGCATTGTCGCCCTTAGCACTCCCGCGCTTCTCGGCCTCAAACGCGGAAATTGTCTTCGGAAGGTGGGGACCATACAATGCAGTCATAGCAATCGGACAAGCACGACTCAACACCGACCCGACAAAATTTACAACAGCCAACAAGAAGCAATGGCAATACGACAAATTTGCAGGCCCGACAAAACGACAGAAACAAAAGTTATTTTAAATTTTCGTCGTGGGTGGCTTGTCAGAGTACGCAAATTATTTCAATACAAAACCAAATTTCTTGCACATTGGTCTACTGTAGTAAAAGATAAGCATACTAAATTGGTGACAATATCATGTTACTGTTAGTTTTTAAATACGTTGTTTTCGTATGCATAAAACTCCTACGATAAGCATAGAATTGTTCGTTTTGACGTGATTTTTATGCCGGAAATATTGAACGCGACAGTGCCACAAGAAGTCTTGCATTTGGCTAGTGGAAGATCCTAAAATGGCCAATCTTTGCTTTTCACGAAAGTTTTATCTATACGAAAACAATATACTTAAAACAAACACTGACGTGATAGTATGCTTATGGTCTACTACAGTAGATCAATACGCAAGCTGGAGTTTGTGGCACGTGTGAGTGTTTCCTCTCTGTACTCTCAGGGGCCGCGGTGGTGAAGTGGCCAGACTACTCGCCTCCCACGAAGACTAACCCGGTTCAATTCCCAGCGGGGTCGCTCCCAGATTTTCACACGTGGGAATCGTACCAGATGATGCCATTGGCCGGTGGGTTTTCTCGGGGGTCTCCCATTTCCCTCCGCATTTGCAATCCAGCGCCGCTCCATACTCAGCACGCTTCACATTCATCGGCTCTCGAGGCCCCGATGTTAAGGGCCGCCCAAACCTTTCCACTCTCCGTCCGTATTCTTAAGGCCCCCGCCTACCTAGGGCATTTTTCCGCGTTCGAGGCCGAGAAACGCGGAAGCGATAAGGGCGACACTGCCACGCGCATCAAGTGCGCCATCGCCGCTAAGCGCAAGGCTCTCAACCGCCGTGTAATGTTCTCGTCGCACCGCGTGTACCTATGGGATTTCGAGCGGTGACCCTATTTTTTTATTGGTCAAAAGTCTGTAGTAAGTTCAGTGCAAGATCCTTGAGTAGTTTTGTGTGTATCTGACGCGTAAATTTTGAGATACAGCACTTTGAAAAAAGCCATTTTAATCCATTTTGGAGTACTCTGAAATGGTGTTTCTAAAATGGACGACGTCTTGTAAGCACTCAACAGCTCTCGTCTGGTGTGCGTTCTTTTCGTAGGTTAGCACATTCGTAGATAAACGAGTATTTGAAACACACTACAACGCATCACAACCGTCAGGTAAGCAGGAGCCTGAGTGACTCCGTACTGCAGCGGCAAGTTTGCGAATAGTTTCTCAGCGCGCAACTAAACAGAAGTGGAGTGCAGGAATCCAAGGCATCCCCGCGCTGCAGGTGGACGTCGACCTTCGACGCACGGGACTGCTAATGACCCTCGGGAGAACTGCCACGACGCCGCTCCCGTTTGTCCGTCGCCGCCAGCCCACTCGATCATCCAGCGGCGCTAGGCGAAGGACACCGCCCCTCCGCCTAATCCCGGCCCCGCCATTGTTCATATTTAGTTGTTCTATTGTGGCCGCACTCTTGACTTCTTTTTTGCCTTGTTCCCGGGCCCGCCTCGCGCCGACATATCTCGGCTACCGGAATTGACTGTCCACGTCCTTGGAACAACAGCGCCCTATGTCCACGAGTGCCTGTCGTGTTAGGCGGAGTACAAGAATGCGCCGTGTCCAAGGACGCTGCGATCGGAGGGGAGAGGGGTGCAGGGTTGCACCCAGCATTTCGATTTGGATGAAGCACAAAATGAAAAAAAGAAAAACTAAAATTTAAACAAATTACTATTTAAACAGCCAAGTACTCAGTAAAAATATTAATTTTTCACAAAATATTACTTTCAGAAAACGATAAATTATGTTCCCTAAATATAACTTCTACAAGTGTATATATGTGTGTGTGTGTCTGTGTGTGTGTCTGTGTGTGTGTGTGTGTGTGTGTGTGTGTGTGTGTGTGTGTGGGGTTAGCAGCAAGTGCTCAGTATTTAAATGGCTCTTGGCTTGTTGTAAGAACACTTCTTACAGTCCTCTTTCATTTTCAAGAGACTTGAATTCTATGAATGAGGTAAACGGTTTACATATTATTCTTCCTGGCAGTTCTATGTGATTTTTACAAAAGCCTTTTCCTTTGGGGGTAATACGTCACCCAAAGTCCCCGATTTCTGGGTAAACGGGCACATCAACTACTCCCCCCCCCCCTCAGTTTTGTGTGTGGGGTGCAACATAGCCTTTGTACCGCCCCCAAATGATTTTAGTGCCATGCTCTTTAGTATCTTAATCAATTGTGCAACAACAAGAAAAACGGCTTTCGGAAAATTTCTTTATTCATTAAAAAAGTTGTTTTCTGCTCAAAAATAACGTACACTATTTAATGGAAATGGAAATCTACATTATTAAACCATCGCCGTATGATAGATGACAGTACAAATGAGTAGTCATTAGTTTTTCACACATATAGAATGTGCTGTCTGGCATCCGCGAAGCACGCGTCCAATATGGGGCATAGCCTCCTCTCCCGGCTATACAGGAAGCGATGTGGCGAGGCATTCCATGACACAGGTGGCGGATAGTGTCCTGAGGCACACGTAGATCACCCAGTGTTCGCACAGGTGGCTGACGGTGGCTCGAACGTCGCCGCATCATATCCAATATGCGTCCCATATGGAGAAAATATGGAGACGTGGCCAGAGCAAGGAATTGTGTATACATCTTGTAGGATGTGTTGGGTTATGCGAGCTGTATGGAAACGAGCATTATCTTACTGCATAACTGCATTGGGCATGCTGCGCAGAAATGGCAACAAATGGAACAGCAGAACTTCATCGACATATCGCTGTGCTGTCCCCATGCCTTCAGTTATGACTTCTGGTTACGTCTCGTGGCACCCACATAGTTTTATTGTAAAATTGAAAATAATAAACAATTATTTTGCTAAAAGAGTTCAACGAAGCGCACAGAAAATATATCAATTTGTTCTAGAAAATTTAAAATAATTAGACATTTATTTATGTTTTTACTCTGCTAGACGACGCAGTTGTGTGACAGACTCACGGCAGATTTCGCGTGACAACACCCACTGACTGTGACGAAAGTGTGTTTGTTAAAATATTTACTTTCACGTTTTCCAAATAGCGCTAGTCTACGTTAAATGGAATATAGGCGTGCCCCTCATATCAAGTACAAGTATTTCCGAATATTCTTTCTCCTTCCCAGCCATTTTCCAGCGGTCTTTTCAAATTGTGGTATGTAGTTTCTTTGACTCTGGTCTGAACCCTTCACCCCCTCCCCCCCCTTGCAAATATAAATTGTTCCAACGCCACTGCCGTATCCGGATTGTCAGCGTATATTTGTTAGTCACTCGCTTACGCTTACTTGATGTTCACATTTTACTGAGCACTTTTGAAAGTTCTGCTTGGGATGAACTTTTCTTCTCATTCTGTATCCATCCGCCATATGTGAAATCAACATTTTCGTGGGCACTATCACTTTATCCATGCGCCATACAAGATAAACCATGCTATTCTTATCAATGAAATATATATTACTAATGGTCTAATTCATTAACTAGTTCGTACTGTAATGTCTATATATTAAGAAAAACTAACTTTACTAATGTCATTGTCTATAAATATAAAAATTGCATTCACATGACTGTCACGTCATGTAGTAAAAACTGTTTTTATTAATTCGTTACTTACTTAACTGGGAGCCTGAAGGCCGGCGTATACTGCCATACGTATGTGCTTATGGGCAGTGATTTTCGCCTTAGGATAGTTTGAAAACTACTCACTTCACCGTGAAAAGCCTTTACGTGCCCTGGTATGTACTGTCCAGACAATTCAACGCTCCTTCACACTAGACTCGCCACGCTTTCTGGCGGCAGTATCGCGAACTATGAGAAAACAGAAGAGTGTGCTGTGTGAGGACAGGAAGCAGGTTTGGCTTACGATTCTTAGCGAAATTATTTGCAGTAATTTACAAATCAAATAACAAACATAATGCATCTTGAATTATGCTATGCTTGGTAATAAGTATTGTAGAATTCTAGAAAGAAAACCTCACAAGATCCTAACTAATATTATAAATGCGAAAGTGTGTTTGTTTGTTTGTCCTTCTTTCACGTTGAAACAGAGCAACGGATCGACGTGAGTTTTTGCACAGAGATAGTTGGAGGGTCGGGAAGTGACATAGGCTACTTTTTATTCCAAAAAAATCTCATTCCTTCAGGGAAAAAAATTTAGTAAAAATAGCGCTTGGGGTACAATGATGCGTCAATGTAAGCTGTTAGTGTGGGACAAAAGAAAAATGTCACACAAAAAAGCGACAGAGGCCCTAAACTGAACTCCACAGGATATACGAAACAATACAGACATTATGGGAGGAATGGTTGTATTACTGGCTGGTGGCTTCCGCCAAACTCTACCGGTGATTCANTTATGGGAGGAATGGTTGTATTACTGGCTGGTGGCTTCCGCCAAACTCTACCGGTGATTCAGAGGGGCACACCTGTAGATGGAATCAAAGCCTCTCTCAAGTCATCAAGCTCATGTGCAAATGTCCAGAAATTCATCTTGACAACAAATACGAGAGTGCACCTCTACAATGACGTTGATACAAAACATTATGATGATATACTATTAAAAGTTGGAGATGGGTGGTTAGAAACAGATGCCGAGGACTGTGTGTCACTAACGGGGGATTTTAGTAATTTGGTGCAGAGTGATACGGAACTGATTGCTAGCGTTTACCCAGATCTACAAAGAAATATAAATGACGACCAGTGGATATGTAAAAGAGCGATTCTTGCACCAAAAAACGACATCGTTAGTGCTCTGTTCTGTGTTTATGATCAGTGTCTCTCTACTAACAAATATCGTTATTTCACCCCATAAGTTTGTTACTATAACCATGTGAGCGAAGCCGCGGGTAAAAGCAAGTCTAACATAAAAACGAACTATTCACGGGAGACTACTGTGACCTAAAGCTGTTTACTTACAATTAAATGATATTTCGTACAATATCTTATAGATTTTATCAAGCAGCGTTCTTTATAATATTCACAAATTTTTCGCAACGCATAACGAAACAAATATGGCGACCGCGGAAAGCACGCAAACAGCAAGTAGGTTTCGTGTGCTCTCGTAGGGCAAAGCCTCAGTGAACTCTCTTGGAACTGCGGTAGCAAACGTCAAAAGCGAAGCTAGGTATGAACACCTGCATGATCGGACAGAATTTGGACACGGCCGTAGGCTATTCATGGTAAAGTGAACACATTTTAAGGTCCTTCCAGAAGGCATAATAACCAAAAAGTTATATTTTATTCTGCCAGAGTACGTTAACTTTTGAGAGCTGTAAAATGTATACGTACTGTGATTAACTAGTCACATGGCAAATTTTAATATTACAACTGGCAAAAGGATACAGATAGGCTCAAAGGAACTTTTAAGAACCACCTTAAAAAGTTCTCAATTTATCATGAACGGAATATATATCGTGTAGGGTCCCCGAGCACGCAGAAGTGCCGCAAGACGACGTGGCATGAACTCGACTAATGTCTGAAGGTATGCAGGAGGCATTCAAATCTGCGCCGATTTGAGAAAGGGTTGCACGTCTGTCACTTTTAATGATTCTCGTCAGTCGTCGTTTGTCCCGTTCGTTCACGATCTTTTTCCGGCCGCAGCGATGTCGAAGATTTGATGTTTTACCGGATTCCCAATATTCACGGTACACTCGTGAAATGGTCGTACGGAAAACTCCAAATTTTATCGCTTTCTCGGAGATGCTATGTACCATCTCTCGTGCGCCGACTATTAACCCCATGTTCAAACTCACAGAAATCTTTATAACCTGCCGTTGTAGCAGCTTTAACCGATCTAGCTGCCGACCGCATCGCATTACTCTGATTGGTTCCATACCTCTGTTATTTGCTTATGCATGCCTATGCCAGTTTTTTTTTTTGGCTCTTCAGTGTACTGTGCTTAAAACGCTAATATAAACACTACTGCACCTTTTCTCTTGAGGGTGGGTTCACAACTGAAAAATTGGTCGTTCAGTTAAGAGTCATGTCATGCACAGAACAATTTAAACGTTGAAGTGTAATGTGCTGGTTGACAATGGACGTGTGTTTTGTTCGTTTTTATTTCAGCGTCAAAATATATAAGTAAAAAGGTGTATCTGAAGTACAAGTGCTGTGGCAGGGACTAATCGGATCGCAAGAGCAGGCGTTCTTGGCGGAAACATATGTTTATAATTATTAGAAAGCATTAAAAATATAAAAAAAAAAAACTAAGTATGCGATCATGTGATCACGTTTAAGGTTATATTTTTGGACTTAATTAAGACAAGAAGATTCTCTGCAAGAAAAGATTAGCCTTGCAGTATGATGTAACCAATATATGTGATTAGTTAGTAAGTTAACATCAAAATGTAAATAGGGCAAACTTATCGCGTGTTCGTTAGGCGGAATTAAAAATTATCATGTTTATTGTGAATTATAAATACAGCATATGTGGTTACGTGTACACAGTTAATTGTTACCGCATAATCCTTAACACTTAACGTACTAAGCCTGAGCATAGCTCGAAATACACTACTGCAATTTTTTTTTTTTCAAGAAAAAACACGTGTGGTTACTGTTTCATTTTTACGCCAAAGTTTGTCTGTGTATTGCAATAACGACACAACCCATTAAAAATAATTTTCTCGAGTAAAAATATTAATTTTCCTAAATTTGCTGAAATTANGTTACCGCATAATCCTTAACACTTAACGTACTAAGCCTGAGCATAGCTCGAAATACACTACTGCAATTTTTTTTTCAAGAAAAAACACGTGTGGTTACTGTTTCATTTTTACGCCAAAGTTTGTCTGTGTCTTGCAATAACGACACAACCCATTAAAAATAATTTTCTCGAGTAAAAATATTAATTTTCCTAAATTTGCTGAAATTANTTGCAATAACGACACAACCCATTAAAAATAATTTTCTCGAGTAAAAATATTAATTTTCCTAAATTTGCTGAAATTAATGTTTTAAAATATTATTTCTGCCACTGAAGTCACCATTCAAATAATATATAGATTGTTCAAGTGTTTTAAGTAATGTGACACTTGCAACGGCGCATTTGTGATACTTGTACTCAGATTTATGTTCAAGCATTGCACGAATGCAAGTTGAATAGGTACAACGCACTGACATGTGCATTCGCAACAACAGGGGGGCACATTGATCACGATTTCAAATGTCATCCTGACATACTTTCCTCGTGTGCTATGAATTACACATTATTGTTAACCCCTATATATGATGACTTTTGAATCATCCTGTATATAGCGCACATCTTGTAACACACCTAAGGTCACGGTGATTGCGACTCCCAACAACTCGGCATCTCA
Organism: Clitarchus hookeri; assembly: GCA_002778355.1. Classification (NCBI taxonomy): domain Eukaryota; kingdom Metazoa; phylum Arthropoda; class Insecta; order Phasmatodea; family Phasmatidae; genus Clitarchus; species Clitarchus hookeri. The sequence goes on from NQII01004290.1 coordinate 79,790, forward strand.
TTGGCTGACAGACAGCCAGTAATAAAAGCTCTAGTTACAGCGCAATATAGTGTTCGGTGTATTACTGATCACTAAGACAATAGTAACTGAAAATTAAGGTTGAATGGGAGGGAAACTTAGTGTGATTCTGCCTCAAGAGATGGCATTGCTTATGTCAGCTACAGAAAGTGTAACGCCTGTAGGTAGGCAACCAGCAGATACTACGACCGTTATGTGCCTGCCCGGGGGGTTGCAGGAGGGGGGCAAGAGCGAGAGCCAGGTGCTCCGGGGATAATGGCCTGTCACTCAGTAGCTTATCGCTTCTTGGAATCTCCACACAGTCGAGGCTTGTACTGGATTCTCTAGGACAACAGTCCAGCAGAAGTTTTTCTTCCTTTCGCACGTNATCTCCACACAGTCGAGGCTTGTACTGGATTCTCTAGGACAACAGTCCAGCAGAAGTTTTTCTTCCTTTCGCACGGCTGAAAATTATTTCTCAAATATTTGTTAGTTCTTCATATTTCATATAACATAGGTTATTAAGAAATACAAACAAATTTCCGAGCATAAATCAGTGTTATAGTTCAACAAATGGATTGTTATTCTCCATCCTCATCTGGCGAGCTTGTCGGTCCGCACGACGAACAGCACCATGTCCGCTTCTTCGTCCGGTAGGAGTCTAAGCGTCTCGCCATCGCATTCTTCGCTGAAGCGAAGCACTTTTTCCCGGCTCCCTCGTCGTATCTCGTGGTCCCTGAGCTGACAGTCTTCTTTAATGAGAATGGCTTCACCCTCGTTCAACTCCACCAGTTCATCAGTTCTGCATGGTAGGGTTACATCCAGCCTCATGTTGTACACTGCCCAGGTTTGACCATCGCATCAGATTCTGTTCATAAAATAACTTTCGACTTGCCTTCAGTATTCGTGACGATCGGGTTTTACGCAGGCACCAAGGTGTAGTAGAGGCGGGCATGATTCACACCATGTCAGGCTTCTATGTGTTTCACTGCATCCTCGTACCGTGGTTCGCCCAGCCTATAATCCACACGACGTAGCCGTAGAATGTCGCTGGGATAGAACTTCACCATATCTGACTCGAAGGAGCTGGTGTACATCACCTCGTGCATTGAATATCGCGGAGGTGGTGCGATGGTAGTAGCTTTGGTGGGCTTGAACCAACTGCTGTTAGTGACGATAGTGGTCTGCGGGGAGCTCCCATGTTCCGGAAACCAATCATTGCATGTCGTCGAGGTGAGTGGGTACCAGGTGGAGCTGGTGCTGGGTCGGAGAGGTGATGTGATCATCTGCTTGAGGTCGTTGGTGACCTGGTCTACAGAGTCGTTCGTGTTTTTCACTCTGCGGACTCTTTGATAATGGAGACGGTGCTGTGAACAAAGGAGGTGATGGTTGGTGACGAATCTGCGACTAAGGTGGTGGCTGTTACAGGGGCGGCTGCTGCTGCAAGAAGTCGCGCCTTGCACCAAGCGCGGGAATGAGGAGTGTCTGGAACAGAAGTGTCACAACCCTAGAAGCACTCCCTGCACGGTTGACAGTCGCGAGTATCTTCGTCCTGCTTCAGATAGGCTGGAAGTCTCGTGTACATGTACCGAACTTCGAGGTGTGAGTACATCAGCAGTAACTCTCTCGGCAGAAAGGCCAGTTATTGTTCGTTATCAAGGGCCGTGAACAAACATAGCCTTCCGTACAGGAAGATCGCCGAAATTATTTTCTGCCAACTGTGACATCACGCAGACATCTTCTAAAACTCAATACAAAAAATAAACTCTCTACTCTAAGGCGAGCAGGTGACGAAGATAGCAGCAACAGGTGGAAGACTGGGTCTTTTGACATTTATTACGCTGGTGTATGCGTGCAATGGAGGGGGAATATGTTTATGTAGCAGGGGCGTGCAGAGGGGGAGGGGTTGGGAAGTGGGCAATATAGGTGAGATTTGGTGGTAGGTTCTGAAAACATGAGTTACCAGTGCACTGCATGGGGCACTGTCGATGAAGGGAGGCGTTGGATGGAATATGAGAGGGTTGAGGTATCTGTAGGTAGCAGAGATTGTCGCACAAAAGCGATTTATTGGTCGAGCAATGACGAGTAATTGGTGGAGTGGGGCAGCTATTCGATGAATTTAAGGTACATAAGGCTATGGAAATGTTCTTGTCTGAAGCATCACCGACGTTTGTTTATCTTTAAGGATTTGGGGATCCATGATACACTGAAGAGCCAAAAAAACTGCAAACACCTGCCTAATATCATGTAGGGCCCCTGCAAGAACGCAGAAGTGCCGCAAGACGACGTGGCATGGACTCGAATAATGTCTGAAGAAATGCAGGAGGCAATTCACACCATGAATCCTGCAGGCCAGTCCACAAATCCATAGGAGCGTGAGGTGGTGGAGATTTCTACTGAACAGCACGCTGCAAGGCATCCCAGATATGCTCAATAATGTTCATGTCTGGTGATTTAGGTGGCCAATGGAAGTGTCTAAAGTCAGAAGAGTGTTCCTGGAGCCACTCCGTAGCAACTCTCAACATGTGGGGTATCGCATTGTCCTGCTGAAATTGTCCATGTCCGTCGGAATGCACAATGGACATAAATAGATGCAGGTGATCGGACAGGATGCTTTCGTATCTGTCACCTGTCAGAGTCGTATCTAGACGTATCAGGGGTCTCATTTCACGCCAACTGCACATGCCCCATACCATTACAGAGCCTCCACGAGTTTGAACAATCCCCTGTTGACATGTAGGGTCCATGGATTCATGAGGATGTCTCCATACCCGTACACGTCGATCCGCCCGATACTATTGGAAACGAGACTCGTCAGACCAGGCAACGTGTTTCCGGTCATCAACAGTCCAATGGCGGTGTTTCCGGGTCCAGGCGAGGCGTAAAGCTTTGTGTCGTGCAGTCAACAATGGTACACGAGTGGGGCTTCGGTTCCGAAAGCCCATATCAATGATGGTTCGTTGAATAGTTCGCACGCTGGCACTTGTTGATGCCCCAGCATTGAAATCTGCGCCAATTTGAGAAAGGGTCGCACGTCTGTCACGTTTAATGATTCTCGTCAGTCGTCGTTTGTCCCGTTCGTTCACGATCTTTTTCCGGCCGCAGCGATGTCGAAGATTTGATGTTTTACCGGATTCCCGATATTCACGGTACACTCGTGAAATGGTCGTACGCGAACATCCAAATGTTATCGCTACCTCGGAGATGCTATGTCCCATCTCTCGTGTGCCGACTATAACACCACTTTCAAACTCACTGAAATCTTTATAACCTGCCATTGTAGCAGTAGTAACCGATCTAGCAACTTTGCCTGACGCTTGTTGTTTTATATAGGCGCTGCCGACCGCATCGCGTTACTCTGANCGATCTAGCAACTTTGCCTGACGCTTGTTGTTTTATATAGGCGCTGCCGACCGCATCGCGTTACTCTGATTGGTTCGTTACCTCTGTTATTTGCATACGCACGACTATAACAGGTTTTTTTTTANGACCGCATCGCGTTACTCTGATTGGTTCGTTACCTCTGTTATTTGCATACGCACGACTATAACAGGTTTTTTTTTTTAGCTCTCCGGTGTATATGAGCTGACATAATTTCATTCAGGTATTCCGAATACCACAATGAATTTAAGACACCATTTATGCCTCAAGTTGTGTATTTGTTCAATGTTCCGGCATGCTTGGTCAGACATTTTTCTATTGGTACCGATCGGCAAAATGTTATAAGCAGATTAGGGTGCTTCAATGTTTGTTTTTCGCAGTAAGCATTACACATTTTGGTAGGATGGAGCCTCGTGTCCGTCATGATGTGTTTCACAGCCCATATGCATGTTACTATCTCTTGCATACATACCAGGCACTGGGGTGGAGGTGGCAAGGGGGGGTGGTCAAGTGTCTGACCTCTGTACACGTACCAGTGTCGACGACATGATGATTTGCATTTGAAGTTGGGAAACATAACACGATTTGTTAGTACACACAGTTTTTTTTTGCTCGCGCATGTAATATTATGTATGGAATGTGTGAGCTCAGTATAGATATCTGCATCGTCGAATTTTTGTTTTACTAATAGAGTTGTACATATGTCCATGGTCCGATGAATGGCCGAGGTGTGAGAAATGTGTTTTCGACAAATTAAAAGTATGAACCCCATTAAATTCTGAGCACGAAACTTAAACTTTATTCGCTTGGTAATATCACTGACGATCGGAAACAAAATGTAAAATAATTATTACAACATCTTAACTCTAAACCTTTTTCCCTGTTAAAAACTGATTTTAATAAAAAAAAAACACTATGATGCAAATATTATTTTTAATTTAGCTAACCACTATGCATATTAATGGTCGCACAGCTTATACAGGCATACTTTGCAGGGGCTAGAAATTATGCTTACAAACTGAATTTCACGAGCCTGGTCCTAAGAAATGGCAAATTATAATCGCATATGCCTATAAATATTCGCTTGCTTACAACCTAATTTGTAAAAATGTGGGCATACTATGATTTGAGATACAGACCCAACTGAAAAAAAAAGTTCTCTATGATACATCGCTTACCTTTAAATGTACTTAAAATGCAAACAATTACAAATTTACTTTGAATTTTTGTAAACAAAACATCCTATTCTACACAGTTATTGAAGTTATCATGATTGATTGTATGCACTAAACCAATAATACAATCGTTATAAGATAAAAAAATATGTATGGCATGCATAATAAACAAAAACATAATTAAATATTGTTATGAGGAAATGTGCTATGATCGATTTTTTATGACTGGGTGGCAGGGTGAGTGGGNAAAAACATAATTAAATATTGTTATGAGGAAATGTGCTATGATCGATTTTTTATGACTGGGTGGCAGGGTGAGTGGGGTTATAACATTACATGACCCACGATTTTTATAATTTTTTGGGTCACGTTTACTGAGGTGACGAGTAAGAGCGAGGAGGGGGTCAAGAGTGCTGAGGGGATGAGGGTTGTTTAGTGGTGTGAGAAGGAGTTGTGATTTTTGTGATGGTGAGGGTGGTGATGCAGGTGATGGAGGGCGAGGGGGTTGTGTTGGGGGATGGTGAGGGTGATGAGGTAGGGTGAGGTGGTGGTGATTAGCGTGGTCAGCGCAGAGTGGGGAGGGGGGTGTTGGTGTATGGTGGTGGTGTTTGCTGAACTTTACAAATTTTTTTGGTTACAGGTTTTTGTGAGGGTGGAGCGGGGATCAATACGTCCCCCGATGCACTGGGTACCGAAGTGGCATACCGAAATTATTTATTTTTTATTAAAATCCTTTGTAAGCAACATTACTTGATTTAATTTTTTTAATTTCCTTAAAACATGGAATTATGATATGAAACGACACTCTAAACCAATACAATTATTAAAAATCCAATGTAGCGGAGCAATACTTTTTAATTTTTACTAAAATAATTTTTCATTAAAATATTTTTTATTAAAGTAATTTCTATTAAAATAATTTTTTATAAAACAAATTTCTTATGATGAAAGGGGGTTGAGGGGAGGGGAGAACATCCAACATGGCATCCGAGCCCTGGCCGTAACGCCTACCAATATGGCGGACGGCACCGACCAACATGGCCGCCGGTCGCGCCTATGACGACATGGAGCAAAGCTCCGAACTCCGATCCCTGAACCCTTCCCAATAGGAACTCCTTATATATACTAATATAATTTTTTTAAATACTGCATTTTGTTGTTTAGTTGTTGTTTAACTTCACCCAGTTATTTAGGACAGAAATTTACCAAATTGTGGGACTGTTCATTTACACTAAGTGTGCTAAGTCATAACTTTATAGTTATAAAGCCCACCATTCTCTGTTGACATGAATTCTGTCGACCTCCTCGCACAGGTCGCTAAGAATCTGTCTTTAGACCACAAAAATTGTACGCCATTTATAAATGTCATATGAGGTTGGTTTGTCATACAAACCGCCCCCTTATTAGCATACTGGCATAAATATGTNCGCCATTTATAAATGTCATATGAGGTTGGTTTGTCATACAAACCGCCCCCTTATTAGCATACTGGCATAAATATGTGTTACCACCAGTAAAAAAAAATTGAGACAAATTTTATTAAGATTTTTAATTTGAGGAAAGCTGTCATTAGTTTACCTTAATTTGTTAATATTTTGAAAGTGCTAACACTGCCAGCAGATATTCTTTTGCGTGGTGTTGCTATTATTCTCCTCCGGAGAACTTCAGTTCACATCCAAGTATTATATATAAATACACATACAGTATATGTGAAATATATATACACACACGCAACGTGTAACTAAACATCACCGAAAAACTCCGAGAGGTGATTCCTGCCGAAAATAAANAATATATATACACACACGCAACGTGTAACTAAACATCACCGAAAAACTCCGAGAGGTGATTCCTGCCGAAAATAAAAGACGAAAACGTATGTACCATTTTAAGTTATTATTACAGGAGCTATGCGCGTACAAAAATCGAATTTTTAAAATGATTTTCTTTACAAATATCAGAAATTACTTGTGATTAAGCAACAAATCGGTGAATAGTGTTTTGTAGAACGAAATCGTACACCTGTGGAAATGTGGGTAATATCATTCCCCTTCATCAGAAGAATATGGGTGCTGATTCGTAATGAAACACAGGATGGCGAGCTAATGTCCAGTTTTTGCTACACGATGATGTGCCACGCTTAACAATGCACTTAGTGCTTAGCAATGTAGGTAATGGTCGTAAAGAACTTCATTACAGTTATCTGCGCAATGGCTTCGATTGTAGTTGATAGCAAAGTAAGTGCGCCATTCATCCAACTGAGGGCCACATTGACACGTTAAGGTGCAATGGACTTGCTGCTCAAAGAACACAGAAGTTACGCATTGGAACTGCAGGGTGCGTTCGTATGCGTGCTGGGTTGTCTCTTTCCTTTTATTTTTTTTTTTGTTTGATGCGTTTTACAGCCTCCTCCTGTATCGCGCGTGTCGAAAAAACCGCGGGAAAAACCGCAGTGCATATAGCTTTATGTACGTCAGTATTCCCAACTAAATGCAATGGGCGAAGTTTGATTTATGTCCGGTATGCGGAATTATTACATAGCAACCAGTTTTTAAAAGCAAAATTCAAATTACTGNGCGAAGTTTGATTTATGTCCGGTATGCGGAATTATTACATAGCAACCAGTTTTTAAAAGCAAAATTCAAATTACTGTGCAAAAGTATTCCGTAGTCCCTGGTTGAATCCGTGCCAGTGTGGCCACCTGGGGAACCTCGATGCCGGCAGGTGAGCGCGCAAGGGTATACGATGTCAGCGGGTTGGTAGCCCTGCGACTGAAACGTCTGTATCAAGATTCCCGCGCACCCACACATTTGTCTGTTTTTCTTACCCCTCACCTTCCTTCGACCGATGCACACACACCACCCGTGGCATGTGGGGTGGGTTGAATTTGTCTCTGTCAGGTAGCCTTCCATTGTTGGTGTGTGACCTTGGACCCGAACATTTACACTCTGCTGCGAACCGCGCTAGCCTATACCACACATCTCGTCTTCTCGTGTTTGTGCCGTGAATTATATTTTTTCTCTCAGTGCACAGCTGGTTTCACATCGTCTCGTCGACTCAATTTTTTTTAAACTGTCAGGAATTATTTATTTAGATGAATANTCGTCGACTCAATTTTTTTTAAACTGTCAGGAATTATTTATTTAGATGAATATTTTTGAATCCGTTAAAGAGCTGCAGCTAGTATTTTTGTTTTTTTTTTTCCTTTCTTAAATACTCAGTGCATTTACGTATCGGACTGACGTGTTTTACGTCGAGATATACTCGGCAACCAAGCTACTCTTAGACTACCTATACTCCATTCACGGTAACCCCCAACTTTTCTAAAGCCCTGCTGAAGTTCTGCTTTCAGGATATTCCTCCGCCTAATGCAAACAAATATTAACTCAGTCTAGAAAATTATACCAACAGGGCAACGCATCGCAATCGTGCGCACTCAGTGTAATAATATTTTTCATAAGAACTATTTATTACAAGACGTTACCAACACACATCTATTCTGCCTGTTGTTATTCATGTTAATTATAAATGAAATACTATAATTTCTAGATGAAATATAAGTAAACGTTCAACTTAACCAAAAATAAGGTAATTGTATGTTAACCTAAGTTACACTCTTGTGATATACGTGGCGTAGTTAGGAAACAACCAACCACGCGATACATGGGATCATTTTTCAGGAGTTTGATTTCAAAAAATGTGAACAAACCGCGAATAGTTAATAGTAGTTCATATATATAATCACACTCCTAAACATGTAACTCCGTTGTTATTGATTCAAACGAGGGAGAAATTATGAATGCTCATTTTCAAGAGCATCACACCATACATGTGTATTCTACACTGGAGAGCAAAAAAAAAAAAAAAAAAAAAAAAAAACTGGTATAGGCGTGCGTAAGCAAATAATAGAGGTACGGAACCAATCAGAGTAACGCAATGCGGTCGGCAGCTAGATCGGTTACTGCTGCTACAATGGCAGGTTATCAAGATTTAAGTGAGTTTGAACGTGGTGTTATAGTCGGCGCACGAGAGATGGGACATAGCATCTCCGAGGTAGCGATAACATTTCGATGTTCGCGTACGACCATTTCACGAGTGTACCGTGAATATCGGGAATCCGGCAAAACATCAAATCTTCGACATCGTTGAGGCCGGAAAAAGATCGTGAACGAACGGGACAAACGACGACTGACGAGAATCATTAAACGTGACAGACGGGCAACCCTTTCTCAAATTGGTGCAGATTTCCATACCTTCAGACATTAGTCGAGTCCATGCCACGTCATCTTGCGGCACTTCTGCGTGCTCGGGGGGCCCTACACGATATTAGGCAGGTGTACCAGTTTTTTTTTTGGCTCTTCAGTGTAAGTCTACTAGCAGCACGCGTCACACTCGTGACGTCTACTTTGCAGTAGATGTCTGCTATTAGAGGAACACTATCTTGTAGAGGGAAAGAGAGGAGATGGGGGGAATTATGTTTTAACATCTTGAGATTGCAGTTGTGTACTACCAAACTTGCAGCCAATGATTCGTTTACTGCTGGAAATAAAAACACAACCCCTTCTGACCAATTTTTACTCCAATTGAACTAATTTGCTGATACACATTCATTCTCATTTCAATGATTAAAAAAAAACAGTTGACAAAAATGCGCAATACATTTATCCTCTTTTTCTCAGGGAAACTCAAGTTACTTGGTGAGATAATTGCAAATTTTAAAATCAAAGGTGACCAAATAAAAAATGTAATATAAGCAATAAAAACAAAATATTAAAAATCTTCAAAAATTTTTTTATGAATATATTGCTACGTATTTCTGGGGAGGGTTTCCACATAGAAGCAAAAGTTTGCAATCAATCACTTATATTATTGGTAAATTGGTTGTAGTAAGTGTATGTGAAATAGATACCTGTATACAATCAAAGTATTACAAAACTTCACCCAATCTCCTCATACTTAATGAAAATGCACTTCATCGTTGAGCTTTGTTGATCTGGAATGTCCTTGTTGCAAAGGAAATGTAAACCACTACAAAATTCCTAAGAATTTTCGTAGTATTGAGAAAATAATTCTCTGTTAAAACTAACAATATTGTTTTCTGATAATATTGCAGTTTTTTTTAACAACGGACAGCAAGATAACCTTGGTAAGANTTAAAACTAACAATATTGTTTTCTGATAATATTGCAGTTTTTTTTAACAACGGACAGCAAGATAACCTTGGTAAGAAATTGCTAATAAACAAGCTTATAAAGTCTAATAAACAAGTGAAGTTATGTAAAAAAAACACAGTAACTTTGTTGTAAGCAACGCAGGTTGTTTAAAACATCCAGTTTTTCTAACGCAAACGTTTTTGGAGGCCCCGAAATCTTAAATTATTAATTGCTTGCTATCCGTGTCCTTATTTTGACGTACTTCGCTTTAACCCGATTTAGGTCTAAATGGCATGGAACTGTTGTGTTCGATACTACATGCTGCAGGCATTATCAGAATTATCACTATGTATGTACCTTAATATTAAAGTGCTATTAACCATTACGTCTTAATAATTCTAAGGGAAATTTTTTTTCTGAGGTGTTCTACATATGAAATATTATTACCTCACTAAAGTATTTCTGGCAAAGCAACAAAAACTTGCAAATATATTCCGCTGCATTTACGCTGAGCTTACTGAATTATGTCACTCAAAGGTCGTGTCCTGCGTGGGATTCAGCTTCAAGCTGCAGTATTCAGATGCAACATGGGCAATGTCAGCGTCCTGCGCGAACTGGGGGTCACGACGTTCTAGTGGTCAGACCACTCGCCTCCCACCCGGGCGAACTGGGCTCGATTCCCGGCGGGGTCGCTCCCGGATTTTCGCAAGTGGGAATCGTGCCGGACGATGCCACTGGTCGGCGGGTTTCNCGATTCCCGGCGGGGTCGCTCCCGGATTTTCGCAAGTGGGAATCGTGCCGGACGATGCCACTGGTCGGCGGGTTTCCTCGGGGATCTCCCGTTTCCCCGTCCCTTCGTTCCGGCACTGCTCTACACTCACCTCACTTCACCCTCGTCGGCTCTCAAGACCTAGATGTTAAGAGCCGTCCAAATCTCTCCACTCACTTGCTCGTTAACAGGTATCGCTGGCGCTAGGTCCAGAGGTGCGCTGGAAGTGGATAGTGGACATTATCATTGTGAGTTGATGATCGGAAAAGTTCGCTAGAGGAAAGTGTTATGGCACGTGAGAAACAAAAGTTATCGTAAACGATAGGTGACTGAAGACAAGTGGTCATATGTAACAGCAACTGCCACTGCAAATGATGGCATTCACTATTTCATGTGTTCAATTCCTTGTGAGCTTGTTTCTAGCAAATTAATTCCAGGTTTCTGCTACCATCTTGAAGCGAGCTTGTGCTAAATGAATCTCGAGGTTTGCAGCTTCCACGTAGGAAACTCGAGGGATGCAGCTGTCGCCCGCCTCCTGCATCCCACGCGAACAACGGCGGATGCACACGCATACATTCGTTAATGTTTTCGAATGTTAAGAACGTTTTATCAAACTCAAGTCATTTGAATATATTTAATTATGATCGAGATTGTGAATCGACTGGGCAGCAAAGACATGCCAGTTTTTACTTATGTGAAATAGTTATTACAGGCGTACGAAGTACATGCATAATTCTTGCTCGGTGCATATTGTAGCAGCATGGAATTGTAATCCGCATCCGAACGCCAGAACGAAGGAAGTGCAACTGTTTAATATCAAAATGATAGCGAAAATTCTTTGTCTTTCGTGTTGCACCAAGAATATTTTCGCGGAGTCGCATAATAATAATAATGGCGTGTGGGGAGTGCACTCAGGGCAAGGCACCACCCTCCGAATNAATAATGGCGTGTGGGGAGTGCACTCAGGGCAAGGCACCACCCTCCGAATGACGGTCTTTCCAGCTGGGACCCGTAGGTGACCGTCATCCCCGGGCATGACAGAAGTGAGGTCCTAGAATGGAGCGGCGCTGGAATGCGAGGGCGGGGAAGCGGGAGTACCCCGAGAAAGCCCGCCGGCAAGCGGCATCGTTCAGCACGATTCCCACATGCGAAGATCCGGGAGTGAACCCGCCGGGGATCGAGCGCCCTGGACACTACGCAACCGCTGCCCCGTTTCGCATAGAAAGAACTGCAGTCGCACGGCTGCTAGCATGTGGCGTGGAATGGCGCTATAATAACTGTGTATTTCACTAACTGTGCACACAGCGATAACAACTCAGGATAAAGGAAATCGACATTGGAAATAATGCATTCCCCTTCGCCTTGAACTCGGTAACTGTTATACTGTAGAATAAAACGCGCAAGGAAAAGAAACTTGCATTCCAGTTTGATTATTAGTTCGTTACTGTTCATATTACTATTTTTTTTTTTGCCAACAAGAACGAGCACAGAACGATACCAAAAAGTAATAATCATATTCTTGCATGACTTTGTTGTGCCCTTCATCCATAGTTACTTTGGGGTAATCGCCAGCAAACTAATAAAATTACTCTAAGCTCTTGCTTCCAAAACCATACATATTTCCGGGAACGGGATGCCTAAACAAGTAGTTCCAAAACACCTTTTTTACACTCCAAAACCTGAAACAGTGAGAATTCAGCCAAATCAGTGAAAACAGTGAAAATTGAGCGACTGATAATCAGTGCCTAATAACTAATTAATATGATGGCTAAATTTCACTTATTTATTTGCGATTCCCACTGAATGTCGAGAATTCTTCTGCCATAAGTCACTTGTTCCCAGTTCATTTGCTTGAGTTGCCAGTCGGCAATTGCTTATCAACTGACTCTCAGTGAATATTGTTTCACTGGTATATAACCCTGATTCGGGTTTGAATTTTATTTGGTAGTGGGTGTACATTCATCCCTTATTTATATTCTCATATTTTATCAATTTTTTAAATAAATTATCATCATCGATTTTTACAATTTTGCAACTGGGATAAATCTTACTGATAACGGTTTTGCAAGGTAAACTAAGTAATTATGAAAGCCCTGCTTGAGATCTATATGTCTTCACATTGTGTATTCTTCCGCCATACGTAACATTATCGTTGCCATGGGCCTGATCACTTTACTCTCACGCCGGTCAAGTGAAACTGTGAAATTATTTTACAAATTTGTTATTTCTTACGCCTAAACGCTATATAAAAACATAAAGCAAAATAAATAATTTCTGTATCCACGGACGTTCACCCAACTCTTTTAATTCAACGTTAAAACATGGAACTACTTTCTCTCCGTCGTAACCAACTTTACCGTGTGCATGTCAGTCGGTGTGCCCGTTAAAATACACGCAGTTAGAGGTTGATTTCAAAAGTGTTCAATTAACCGTGAACAGACCATGTCAGTGAGGAAGTGCACATATAAACACTTTTTGGTGAGTTCACGTGCTATAACTCTGCCGGATAAAAGAGACGATAGTGTGCCGCAGAGATATTTCAGTCTATCATTCCGTGCCAATTGATATCTGGAAGTATCATATCATTTCGTTCTTTCCTGTCGCTTTTCTTCTTCGTGTGGGGCCTGAACTGCGTTGCACAGTGTTAGAAATAGACCCTACTCATTATTTTTAAAATGCCGAATCTATTAAACTTGCGTCTNCATTATCATTGCCATGGGCCTGATCACTTTACTCTCACGCCGGTCAAGTGAAACTGTGAAATTATTTTACAAATTAGTTATTTCTTACGCCTAAACGCTATATAAAAACATAAAGCAAAATAAATAATTTCTGTATCCACGGACGTTCACCCAACTCTTTTAATTCAACGTTAAAACATGGAACTACTTTCTCTACGTCGTAACCAACTTTATTGTGTGCATGTCAGTCGGTGTGCCCGTTAAAATACACGCAGGTAGAGGCTGTGACATTTTCCAAAGGTTGATTTCAAAAGTGTTCTATTAACCGTGAACAGACTATGTCAGTGAGGAAGTGCACATATAAACACTTTTTGGTGAGTTCACGTGCTATAACTCTGCCGGATAAAAGTGACGATAGTGTGCCGCAGAGATATTTCAGTCTATCATTCCGTGCCAATTGATATCTGGAAGTATCATATCCTTTCGTTCTGTCCTGTCACTTTTGTTCTTCGTGTGGTGCTTGAACTGCGTTGCACAGTGTTAGAAATAGACCCTACTCATTATTTTTAAAATGCCGAATCTATTAAACTTGCGTCTAATGTGCTGAACTACTAAAAGAACACACACTTCAGACGAGGGTTGTTGAGTGTTTTCGGTACGTCACGCTTATCAGAAACACCATTTCAGAGTACTCCATCACGGCTGAAAAACGGCGGTTTCAAAGCGCCTTATCTCAGAATATACGAGTCAGATACATACTAAACTATTCAAGGGCCCTGAATTGAACCTGCCTGCAGACTCCACGTCCACAGAATGATAGGTTCACCGCTGAAAGTCCCATACGCACACGCAGGGCAACGAGAACACTGCACGCCAGTTCAGAACCTCGCGCTTAGAGGCGATGGCACTCTTGATGCGCCTGGCAGTGTCGCCCTTATCGGTCCCGCTCTTCCTGCCATCAAACGGAGATAAGACCTCCAGGTAGGCAACAGCCTTAACGGCGCTGGTTACAAAAAAAAACCATTCTATATTTGTATGAAATACGATTCAACTTGTAGACACTACTTACAAGCATTATTTCTTCGCTTAAAAATGTTTTAGATCGCATGGGTTTTCCATTATGGCGTGTCAAAATCACAATTTTAATGTTTTGGAACGTACGAATAATATTTACACAAAAATCAGCAAGGGTTTCTGAAAGGTCATGTCTTAATTCGTTGTAAGGTATGTTTAGCAGAATTTATTTTACAGAAAATCGTAGACTGTTGAAAAAAACAAAATGTACAAAATGTACAAAAATTATCAAATTATAAATTTTCAAAAATTGCAGTAACATTTCATAGCGTGATTTTATGGGACTACTTGAAGTAACTTTTGGTATCTTATTTCAATTTCAACTATCTCATTTCGGTAAGTGAGCAAGTTTTTATTATTTGTACCACCAAAAAACACTAAAATTGCGATTTAGACATGCTAATAAGCGAAAAATATGAAAAATTGTACTTGTAAGAAATGTTTACAATTTGAAC
>NQII01004290.1:95711-123968 GCA_002778355.1 Clitarchus hookeri
GCAGAAAATTCCAGGAAAATGCGTTGCTCATCATAAATGTAAAACCGCAAGAGCAATTAGTTGGCAGGACGTCGCATTCCCCATGACCTTAGGGAAGGTGGTTTAATATCATACCTTCTTAGATTAATGAAGGTGAAAAATGTATAATAGTAACATTGTATCACATGTGTCTAAGGCGACGAATGTGTATTCAGCCCTTAATTTATGCAGCGTCATGCCTGTATTTAGAGCTACACGTACGACAAGCGGTTACACTTTTCGTTTTTTTTCTTTTTATGTATCACAGAGACAATAATTATACTACGGCTACTAAGAATTTAAATTCAGGTTAGCTCATAACAGAAAGTAATAAAAAATNNGGGGGGGGGGGTGTTGGTAGTCAGACCACTCGCCTCCCACCCAGACGAAACAGGTTCGATTCCGGCGGGGTCACTCCCGATGCCGATGCCGGGGCTCTCCCGTTTCCCCCACCATTGCATTCCGACGCTGTTCCATGTCCACCTGGCTCTCAAGACCTCAATGTCAAAAGCCGCCTACATCTCTCCACTTCACTTCCCTTGGCTTCGCTGTCCACCTGGTGGAGAGAAGGAAGTGGATCCACCGCGTTCACGGGTACTTGTGACCGCATTAACGATCTTAGGGGAGTGGGGAGGTTTAGGCGTCTCCTGACGGTGTGTTGTGAGCCGACGAGGGTGTAGTGGGGGAGGGAGGGTGTAGAGCCGCGCAGGAGCGGAAGATCCCCGAGGAAACCCGCCGACCTTCGACATCGTCCGGCACGATTCCAACGTGCGAAAGTCTGGCAGCGACTCCACCGGGAATCGAGCTCGGCGCGCCTTCGATGGGAGGCGAGTGCGCTACCAGCTGGCCAACCCCGCACCCCCGGCGATCTTTGTCTACACGCGTTTAACGTTTCGCTTCAGTCAGATAGATGCCTGTATATGTGAGGGCGTAAGGTCGTCCTCGAACCACTCCTGTGTTCGGATGTGGTTGCTGCTTTTTGACGTGGTTATTAACCCTCGGTGCTCAGACATTCACAGTTATGATCCATTCACGGTTACTTCACACTTTTCTGAAGCCCTGCTAAAGTTCTACTTCCAGAATATTTCTCCGCCTCGTCCAAACTAAGCTTAACTAAGTCTGGAACATTACACCTAAGGACAACACACCACATTCGTGCGCACTCAGTTGTAATAATATGCTGCATGAGAACTATTTCTTAGTAGGCGATACCAACACACATGTTTTTTCACTGTTTTTATTCATGTTACATATTTATAAACGAATAATTATAATGTGCAGATAAAATACAAATAACATTAAAATTTTAGAAAAAAGTTACTTTTATTATTACAAGTATAAACCTCCGGTGATACACGGCATGTTTAGGAAGTAACTGAACAAGTAATACATGGGGTGATTTTTCATAGGTTTTATTCAAAAAGTGTGAAGAAACCGCGAATAGACCATAGCGTTGGAACAATAGCAGTGTCAGTGACTCGGTGTATTTGGACTAAACGGTCAGGTTCTTAGAGGAAAATGTGAGTCCTCCAACCAGAGAGACTTTATAGGCAAACATTGCTTAAGTTGTCCTGTATTATTTCTGCTCAGTGTTTGTGGTAATTTGTCAGTGTGCATTCCCGCAATAGGCTTTACCCCCCGTACTTTGAGGATATCTTTAGTCGCCCACCCGAGTGGAAAATGTTGCGGTAGAATTATTAGACCTACATAACTGACGAGGCTTGTTGACGTGCTTCTGCGCATGTGCCAAAGAGAATTCCGAACGTCTTGGTTTTTGGTTCGGTGTTCAGAAATTTAGACATAACAGAGGTTGCAAATGGATCGTCATAATTTTTCTGACTCCCTCGCCACTTGAGATGAAGCAGCAAAAGAAATGTCGAATGTTTCAGCGCTGTTTTTCAGACTTCGCTTACTCTTTAGGACAGGGGTGCTCACACGGTCGATCGCGTTCGACCGGTCGATCGCGAGAGCTTTAAAAGTCGATCGCGGACATATGTCCACATTCCCTCAAGAAGTTAAAAACAAGCGCCTTCCGTCGGTCACTCGTACGGCGACACTGTGATACGTAATAATAAAATGTAAAGTCACGCCGAGAAGAACGCTGCGCACCGCCGGAGTTGTCGGCGCGGCTTAGTATTGTTTCTCTCTCCCATTGTTTGTAAAGAATGGCTTTCTGGATTAAGAAACCGCCTTGCGAGTTTTATTCCGTTTTGGCAAGTTTGCCAGTTTGGTAAAAATCAAACAACAATTTCATCCGTCGCCAGGAGCGCTAATCGTTATGAGAGTACACCTTCGCGCTGATCGTTATGAATATTCTCGCTAGGTCACGCTCTCTTCGAAAAAGGGAAGCAACGATTTACGAAATGTAAACATAACCTGATCAAAGTGTAGTCGGTATAGTAACACGCGAGTGTGGCCCGGGCTTAACAAAAAACAAAACATATATAGGTCGTAACAGCGACAGGCTTACCATCTGTCATGTTAGAGCTCAGTTCTACCCCCTTACTTTTTTTTGTCGATCGCTGATGGTACAAGTCTGAGCACCCCTGCTTTAGGAGGTATTGATCTGAATACGAAACACGATTTTTTAAAAATGTAATGTTAAATTTGGTAAATTTGAAGCTAATACATAAAAACAAGAAGCAGGCATTTGCTTTATAACCCAATAACCTGCAGCGTCTTCACATGAAGTGCTTTGGCAATACTTCCTTGAAACTTCACCCATAGAAATAAAAGAGTGCAAATAATTTTCGTGCTGTTGACCTTACGCTCATATGTATGCACATTATCGTACATCTACGACAGTATGAAAGTCACATGCAAAATAAAGACAGTAGGAAAGTCACATATTACATAAAAGGAACCTAAGTTTCTTGGTTTATGAGTTCGCATTACGTACTTTGTAAGTGAAGTAACTTAACCTCTTCAAAACGTTGCTGTTATGTGTGTCTGCAAAGATGCGTTAGTGAAACAACACTTCATTAGTGGATAGTGTTCTTATCATGTTTTCCATAAACACGGCCAAGTAGCAGTATTTATGGAGAATGCTGTACCCAGCACCGTGCGGAAATTGCGAGGAGCGCTCGCATTACAACACAGCACAAGAAACTGCAAAATATCATGCAGTTGTGAAATTACTCGCACTTAAATATAGAATCGTTATTCTGTCAATAACAGAAAACTTTTAAAATCACCTGTAGAATTATTTTATAATTGTAAGAACAGGAGAAGTATCTATAGCATCGAAGAATATCTCAACTCGATGAGAAAACCAGACATCAGATGAACAAATTATACCTCGGTACTTCTTTACTGGGTTCACACTTCCAGCCTTGGAACACATGGGCGTGGGTAATAAACGGACTAACAACCGCCTTCGTATCGAGGAGGCAAAGATTGAAACTGTCGGAAGCTGGAGAACGAGATTGCGTAACAACGGTCGCTGTTCGATTACGGGCGAGAAGAGAAAGGAAATTAAGCCGGGGCCAGATATAACGCGAAACCAATCGTTCCCGGCGTACAAGCGTTTCGGCACCGCGATAAAAACTTTCCACCCCCCTTCACCCTGCTTCTGCGCCGCGTGCAACGGTTCCTGAGTTGCTGCGTTTAGTAGCAGTTACTTAGTAGCAGTTACTAAGTAGCAGTTACTTCGTCCGTGCTGCACACAGGTGTTTCTTTAATGACGCGCATTCCTTTCATAGCGAAGCTCTTACGTCAACGCCGCATCTCCCGCGCCTTTGTACCACAAGCTGGGCAAGGAGAATCGAGTATTTGCTATCTTAATTGCCGACACGCCAGGCCACGGGGAGACCTCTACCGAGGAGTCTGTGGCTCCGCAACGCATGTAGGAGAACTCTCCATCTCTACAGCTCAGAGATGATAGTTCTATTTAAAACGTCACATTTAACAGCCTATTCTGTGTCGTTGCTAAATTACATTTTACTGGACGCTTTAGTCTACATCTGGAAAGTAAATTGTACCTGATAAATAAGTAACATGTTTCACTGGATAGAAATAAGGGTAACGGTTGTTATAGTTTAAATATTGTTACAAGTCACCAGAGGGGCATATCCGAGTTCGTGAAGGACAGAGGTCTTAATAAGATTGAAATAACTAAATTTGATTATTAATTTATTTACACAGCTTACCGCCAGTATTACTCTTATTATTCCCAGTGAGCGTAACATTTAACGTCTATCTCAGTCTTAATTGAAGTCCTTATCACTGTCTCTGTATTGGCTGCTGTCAACTCGCACTTATTATTGATACATATTCAATATGTATATTGCTATAATTCTAAATGTCTGTCACTCACGCATCTAGTTCAGTAGTCCGGCCCGCCAGTCTCACTCTTCACTGCACCGATGCTCGCAGTCCGCAGACTTCAGTCCCACTGGTCACTCTCGCCGCCGCTCGTCACTCTCCTGGCTCGTCGCTTCGCTGTATTCGCACACCTGGCGCGTAAGAGGCTGTATCGCCCCTTATACAGAAATTGTATCCTTAGACGTTAACTTCCGAATGCGGTGGAATATACACACTGTGTTTATTACTTACATGGCAATATTTAGTTAAAAAGTGGCGGAAGAATAAAAAATGAAAATTACCTAGGGCCTCAAAAGTGCTCACTTAACCGTGAACAGCCTATATCTGCCAGTGTACATTGTACATTGACTTTTGACAGCTCATTTATGACAGTTACGCCTGTTGAAGGCTTAGCCCCTCGTGAATGTGGCCTCATCTGTGGAAAATACCCGTGGTCGGACGTTGCCATATTCAGTACAACGCTGCAACATTCAGCTGCAAAACTCCAGATGTTCCACAAAGTCTGATGGAAGCAATGTCTGCACCTGTAGTTAATTCTGTGGTTGGAGTAATTGCTCATGTAAGATAGAAAATATGAGATGTGTCCAACGCCCATTTCACGTGTAACTGAGGGCCGCGGTGGTGTAGTGGTCAGACCACTCGCCTCCCAACCAGGCAAACTAGGTTCGATTCCCGGTGCAGTCGCTCCCGGACTTTCGCATGTGGGAATCGTGTCGGACGATGCCATTGGTCAGCGGCCCTTCTCGGGGATCTCCCGTTTCCCCCTCCCCCTCATTCCGGCGCTGCTCCTTGCTCACCTCAATCACCCTCATCGGCTCTCAAGACCTCGTCGTTAAGAACTGCCCAAATCTCTTCACTCGCTCGCTATCACAGCCAGCCATAATAGCTTTACAGAGTTTTGTTCTTAAATAAAATAAAAGTTCTGTTTCAGGAAAATGCAGTGCATTTTATTTATACAATTATTTTTATACTTATTTTCCTGGCAATGTTTATTTCAAATTACTTTTTTTAATGTTAAAAATATGTACTTAATTAGTAAACACGTACCCAGACTTATACCTGTTCTTCTTCTGACCTTGCACAGGTATTACGAAAGCTCTTAAATGGGGTAAATAAGGCAAGCAACGCAGTTTCCTTCATGGGGAAAGGCAGAACATTGTTCTATGAGTAGCACCGTGTGGTGCGTTTCCGCACAATATCCGTAGGTACAACAAATAAATAATGATGACGCCTTGTGAAAAGCACTGCATGTATTGTACTGTAGTTTTTACATGTTGTATGAAATCTGTTTTTAAATTAGGCGTTTATTTAAACGTTTAGTTGAAACACCACAAATATTTCTTGTATTGGGTAAAATAAAATTGCAAGAATCAATTATCAATAGTTGCCGTAATTTGTACACTGGCCTGCATGAAATAGGTGCGTTAGGTGTATTTGTGGTAGCTGATTATCCGTGGTATGGATTTTCGAATGGCCTGTTCAATGACCACCTGTTATACTGGGCGTCAGTGATGCTTTCTGCAACACTAAGCATACCTGATATCTCGTCTCTAATGACGATACGTGTGGTATGTGTCCTCTATNACTGGGCGTCAGTGATGCTTTCTGCAACACTAAGCATACCTGATATCTCGTCTCTAATGACGATACGTGTGGTATGAGTCCTTCTCTGTNTGCAACACTAAGCATACCTGATATCTCGTCTCTAATGACGATACGTGTGGTATGTGTCCTCTATAGTCGAGAAAAAGGTTTTGTTGAATTAAAAGGTTTTGTTTGGAGCAACGAAATTAATTTTTTGTATAAGGGCAGTAAAATGCTGTTACAGTTTCTCTCAAAGTCAGTGGGATGAACCAGGTTCATTAAGGTATAGAGGTCTTAATTAAATAAAATAGTTAATTATAATTTACTAATTTTACTTACAATATTTTGCAAACAAAAATTCTGTCGACCCAACATCTCACAATAAATTGATATCATTTGGTGTTTACAATCAATCAGTACAATTAACAATTATCTCAAATAGATTAATCTGATTAATTAACTGAAATCAGTTATAATAGACAGCGTATCACAATTTAATGAATTACTTTATAAATTATTATATTTGACAGTTCCAACAGTTACAATAAAGTCCGTGTCACATGCTCTTACGGCCCCGCCTCACTTTAGTCCAGGACTCACAAGTCCACTATGATCTAGAGTTATCCGAGCGCCCTCATGCACAGTAGCCTTCACTCGTCGGGTTTCACGCCCTCTCGTCCGTCCACACCACAAACACCTCACCGCCGTCGTCTCGCAATCTCCCGTCGTCGTCCGTCCTCTTCATCGACGACCCTTGCCGCACTCGACTTCGTCCGGGGTACTGCACCCAGCAAAAGACTTATACATCAGACTGCCGACCCTTGGACTGCTGCAATATTTGTAGGGTCGTAGGCCATTGCCCAGAAATGTCTCTAAATGCCGCGTTGCGCCGAGGGTTATAGTTCCCAGAAATTCTTGCGCATCCTCTAAACTCGTCGGCTTCTCCAGCAAGGGGAGAAGGGGCTGTGACGTCAGCCAGGTCACCACTGTCAGTCATTCCCCCCTCCCCGCCGAGCGAGCGACGGGGCAGCGAGCGGGTCTGCCTGGGGGAGGGGAGGGTCGACGTGGGTCACCCTTCCCCCCACAGAGCTTGACCGCGCATGGAGCTCGCGTCAGCGCATGACAATACTTTGTTTTGTGAAGCCAAATTATTTTGTTGTTCTAATTTGGTTGCCCCAAGATTTGTTTGTCTCTCTGTACATTATACAGTTTTGGTTGTTATAAAAAAATGACAGTCCGACCGACATTCTAACCCACATCGCTTGCGCCAGATGTAACTACTAGTTAACGACCGTAAATACATTTTTCAAGTTTTACAGCTTTACTTTTTAGATTCCTATTGGACTTGGTTTTATTAGGATTTTATACCAATATTAAGCATTGTTAAATGCACTAACAAACACTCAAACACTGATACTATCTAATACTCACTAATATTACAAACAAACTCTCAAGCTGTCAATATAATTTTAAACATTTGATTCAACTAATATTTTGTTGACAGTCTATTTTTTTTTTGGACCAACAAAGATTTACTTTATTCTAGTGTGTGTTTTGTTAGATGAACAAAATCAGCTTTGTTGTATTTAAATTTTTGTTTACTAAAATTAATACTTTGTTAGGCTACTAAATATACATTTGGCTCAATACAACCAAGTACATTTTGTTGGCTGGGACAAACCTCTTTCTCAGTACGGCAGCCGGGCCCCCCAAGTGTATCCATCTAACGTTTCATAACAAGCGGAGTCCCACAAAGGTCGTTATTGGCCTATTACTAATCTTTCATTTTATGAACTAACCGCCTATGGCCTTGAGTTATTCAAAGTACCTCGTCTCTCCTAACGACTCTCGGGAGCAATCTTTTTTTTTATCGATCAAAATAAAGAATATCACAAAAACGTTCGCAAATGGGCAGTAAATAACACGTTAGTTGTCAACCTACTCAGCGTGTATATGCAAAGCGTGCTAATCCGGACCCCACAGGATCTTTGTACAGTCTGGAACGAGTTGCTTCATCACGACTTCTTCCTCAACCGGTTTGTAACCAACCTAATGAGGGAAAATATTAGGGGTAAACAAATTTCGCAAGTGAGCAGGAAGTTATTGATGTTCTACACTGCCTTAAACGCCTAAACTGTCATTTAAAATGAAAATAATATTTTCTAACACTCTTAATTGATCCAAATATACTTCACTTAACAAAAATTTAAATAACGATACAGCCAATGACGCAGCAACACGGGAGGGAACGAGGGAGCCGAGGTTATCAATAAAGATATTTTATTTTCCACTAGAAATGTAACATAATATAGACTCATGCATTACCTTGAAAATGTTTTCCATCAGCTTGTGAGAAAAAGAGGACATTTTTTTCCACATCTTTCGAGCTGACACTAATTGACCATAAATGAATGCCTGTCTTCAGTAACCAAAGCTACACCAAGTTTTCTAACGATCTTACATTTCTCGAAGAATTGCACCTGCCAGGTGATGGATTCGTTGCAGATTTTTCGTTCATTAAAGAAAATTATTTTTTTTTAATAAAAAAAAAACTTTAATGGTATTTTTCATATTGGCTAGATCCCTCTATCGGCATCTTAGATGAAGTATTTTCAGAACGTCTTGCCATCATCATGAACAGCGTACCATTAGAAAATATTTCCAGTACTAGATTAATAAATGACGGAAACAAAAAATTCAGTAGACCTATATTAAGTTTTTTTTGTCTTGAATACAAGACTCTGGGTGGTGGTTTATANCCCCCCTTCCCAACTACTCTACGTCACCGCACACAGAGTCTTAACTGTGCGCACCTTTGCAACATACGCGCGGTGATTTTATTTTCAATTGTAAATATCGCTAACATATCAGCTAAATATCCCAACGATGCCATCAAAATCGTAATCATAGATAGACTACTTACTCCCCCAAGCAGCTATATCAATTTCTAGTCACTAACCCTATTCAATGCGTTTTCAGATCGCCTATAACCACGCGACTTTCCATTACAAATGCACTTGTTCCCATGTCAATAATAAATTATACACCCATGCATAAACATATATACGATTAATACATATTTAATAATTACCATCACTGGGACGCTTGGAACAATTTACGAGAAATGCTTACAGTTATTCCTAATTTGTAAATAACATACGTTAAATTACTTTTTTTTATTATTCAATGAAATTAATTTGTTTTTAGTGTAAATAATATATAATAATGTATAAATCTGGTTAATTTGTGTTTTTCATGTAATTGAGTATCAACAAATTTCAGCAGAGTTGCCATAACATGCACCACCATTAAACATCAAAAGAGACGGCCATTGCAATTTCTCGCAAATTTGTTTTAACAATGCCAACCAGGATTCACTTTAGATGTACAAAGGTGACAACGCAGGTTTGGTATTTGATTATATGCCGTCTACCTATGTGGGTGGATAGCGCCATTCAGACATTGCATGCTCGATGTGGGTGCGAGTTCCGTGATACTTTCTTTACAATTTCACTGAGAAGTAAAAAGAAAAAAAAGTTTAAATGGGACGGATTAGAATTTCAAAATAAATGTAAGGGTTTAACAATAAATTAATACAGTCACATTAATATATAGATATAATGTTATCTCATTCCACCGTACTCTGCATACGATATCCCTATTTATGAATTCTAAAAAATAGAATTAAACTAATATTGTAGCAATCTACCACCAATTTTTTTAAAAAGGAAGTTTTGAATTGGAAGTGTATCATATGTTTTAATAAAAATATCGATTCAAAAAATTTAACATTTACATGTAGGTGCATTGCTAATTAATTTTTGTAAATTTTTTATTAGGCATTGTAATTTCATATAAGGTAAGTATGGCCGCTGGCTTTCTGAGACATTATACAGGTCACGAGAGTGGTCACGAACATCCGACATGGCCGATGTCCAGCTGGAATGAGAGAGCATGAACATCGAGCCAACTTGCTTCACACGTCATCTTCCCATTATTCCTGTAGTCCCATTCAAAAAGACATAGGACCCGAAGTCCCTTATTAATTCTACTTAAATGTCCAAATAAATACATTTTAAGCATGGAGTGTATTTACGTACTCATTCATGTATTTATGAATTAGTATTTAATTTTTAAGTAATGACAAATGAGCATAACAGGGAAGAGGCTGACCTATATTTGTTGTTTATTCCTATCTTGATTATTTGTTGCATTCCTCGAAGAACAGCATGTACGTCGCTACAAAGCAATTGCATTAACGTTGGCCATACAAGTAAATTTTATTGAAATATTGCCAATTTATTTTATATTAGAGAATGATTAGCGGTTAAAGTATTGCGTAACAACAGTCATTTAAATTTAAAATCAAACAAAATAATTTGCGGAACTATGGATTATNAGCGGTTAAAGTATTGCGTAACAACAGTCATTTAAATTTAAAATCAAACAAAATAATTTGCGGAACTATGGATTAGACAGACGATGCCGTACAGCCACCCAGCGAAGTGATTCTAGAACATAATAATGAAATAATTTTCAACTGAAAACAACNACAGACGATGCCGTACAGCCACCCAGCGAAGTGATTCTAGAACATAATAATGAAATAATTTTCAACTGAAAACAACGAGATACATTATCCAACCTAAGACGTGTCTACATGATGATTTTAAAATATCCTTCAAACTATTCTGTAGGCGTAAAAGTTTTCCTTCCGCAAATATAATTACGATTGTTTCACAATTGCTTTTAGAAATCAAAATCCTTTGCGAACGAGCTTGATGCAATCTTCCAAACTTTGCGTGATCTGAGCCTATAGTGTCTGAGAAAAATGCTGCCAAATTCTGGGATCACATAACTAAACTTACGTCATATTCTGTCTGCATCGCTGCTACACGTAATTTTGTGTGGAGGTAGTAAATGCATATGAATCACTTGTGGTGGAAGACCTTATCGATTTTTCTCCTTCATACCAACAGAGCTCTAGCGGTGTGAGCATACAAATAACATCGACNTGGTGGAAGACCTTATCGATTTTTCTCCTTCATACCAACAGAGCTCTAGCGGTGTGAGCATACAAATAACATCGACCAAATACAGAAGTTCACGAATAAGCGAATAAACTCGTGAACCTTTGCGAAGAGATTGTTTACCGATATAAAGACAAAACTCTGCTACGAAGCTTGCCATCACAAAAAAAATGTGTACATTATTAAGTAAGTAAATAGTTATTTATTATAATGCGGGAGAGTTCTTCAGTTCACTGAGTCCCTCAGCATCGTGTATATCGTCCTCCTATTACTGTATGTTATTTACAGCCCTCTTAACCACCTTGAAGCTTTATACTATACATTTACGTCTTAAGTTATTTTCGNTGGTGGAAGACCTTATCGATTTTTCTCCTTCATACCAACAGAGCTCTAGCGGTGTGAGCATACAAATAACATCGATCAAATACAGAAGTTCACGAATAAGCGAATAAACTCGTGAACCTTTGCGAAGAGATTGTTTACCGATATAAAGACAAAACTCTGCTACGAAGCTTGCCATCACAAAGAAAAATGTGTACATTATTAAGTAAGTAAATAGTTATTTATTATAATGCGGGAGAGTTCTTCAGTTCACTGAGTCCCTCAGCATCGTGTATATCGTCCTCCTGTTACTGTATGTTATTTACAGCCCTCTTAACCACCTTGAAGCTTTATACTATACATTTACGTCTTAAGTTATTTTCGCCTCCAGCGTGGGATTTATTTCTTTATTGACATTGTAACAGTGACTTTTGTAAAATAAACACGTATATTTGAAGACGAGTTTTCCCCCGTCGGTCTCACAATTCTTTTAATAATACTGATGACTGATATTAGAGAGACAGAGTGCTGGGAAGACTTTGCTGTCGACGGAGACATGCCTGAGACCTCTGGGAACTGTGTTGCATACCAGCCTGTTTTACTATAGCAGCTTCAGCTTGAACTTGAGACGTGGAGCGAACCGAGAAACGAGACAAAGTCATCTCAAACGGAACTTCCAAGATAATTCTCGTCACGCTACGCGCATCAGATAACACGTAACCAAACTTTGGTTGACGGAGACGTCGAATACTCAAGCTGTAAAATGATCTTCAAAACTTGCCTGAAGAAATAATTACTTGAAACATAGAAAGAAAGCTATGAGAAATAATAATAATAAATATTGTGACGTCATGTTACTTCTACTAGAAAAGCGCACTTTGCCGTGATATTGCATCACTTGATAAACTATAAACCTATTCAGAGGCAGTGTTTGCAATTGTGCGCGCACCTACACTGTGAGGTTCAGTGCCCTTGGTGGGCAACTGATTGGGAAATCGTGTTACTTTTCTAGGCCACGAATGGCTCTTATTTATATAGTCGAACACAAAAAATGCATCTCATTGGTTGTTACAATAAAACAAGTAGGCTTATAAAAGTAGTAGGCTTAGGGGTACATGTGAAACGATTTAACACTGTAGAATGTATTTTACCAGATGTATTTCTGCCGAGCTATTAATGACATNAGGGGTACATGTGAAACGATTTAACACTGTAGAATGTATTTTACCAGATGTATTTCTGCCGAGCTATTAATGACATTATAAATTTTCATACGTTACCTCGGCGCAATTGAAATATCATGCCAAATAAATGCACCAATATTGCAAAAAAGTTGCTCAAAAGTTGGGGGAAAAAAAGACACCTTATGTAGGATTACATTTTTTTTATTGCGAGTTGGCTTTTAAAATTATGTGAAATTCAATTGACGTATTTGTATTAAAGAAATCATTTACACCGATTACCTCGAGAATTGATCGTTTACATTTACAGATATCCGTTTTCCCTGTATAAATGAAGATAGAATCGAGCATCGGACCCGACACCAAGAGGAAACATAATCTACTGTCAGAGAAGGAACAAAAAGAGAGGCCAAACGTGCCAAGCAATGCCATTCGCAACTATCTGGCGGCGTACACAGCTCGGTTTGATGATGGAACTTATGGAAATGCACAGAAAAAATAAAAAGCTGTTCTTGGAGATAAAACAATTTTTTTGTTCTGCCAGATAACGCGATAAACAAACATAGCCTATTCGCGGTTTCTTCGTACTTTTTGAATCAGACCTTTGAAAAAATCACCTCATGTATGACAGACATGCTTTGTTGTTTCATAAATATGTCACGTTATACAACTGTTTTATATTTGTTCTTAAAATAAAAGTACCTTGTTTTCGGTTAAATTGATATTTACAAATTATTTAATATAAAATTATTATGAATAAAAACAGAGATAAAATAGGTGTGTTGGTAACGCCTAGTAAGAAATTCTTCTTATGCAAAATGTGATTACACTGAGTGCCCACGACTGTGGTGTAATCTTCTATATCCGGCTGAACCTTGTTTGCACGAGGCGGATGAACATCGTGGAAGCAGGGCTTGAGAAGAGTTGGAAGTGGCAGTGGACGGACTATAAGCTCGGGCCTGGGAAGATGTGGGAGAGGCGGCAGAGTTGCCGGCGTGGACCGGCGAGGGGCGGCAGCCCAGGCTCCAAGCTCACTGCACGTATAGCAATTAAGAGCACACCTCGGAGGAACTGCCACGGCGGTGGAGGTCCAGAGCCGAGCGCGTCTAGCGGTCTGCAGCTGGATGCTGGGTGGGGCCCCGCCCGTCTCATATTATAATGAAACTCTAAATTAAATAGACGAGATGNAGGGAAAGGAAGGGGAGGAGAGAAAGAAAGAGAGAGGGAGAGAGAGAGAGAGAGAGGAGTGCCAGAAGTTTACTCTACGGCATGTTAAAAAGAACTACGGTTCGCCACTGCTGTCAACAGTAGCTGACAACTTGAGTTATCACACTTCGCAGATTACTTCGGAACGTAAAAAGCTCTTCCGCTTAAACGACTGCAGCAATATACATTAGCACAGTGGATTGTTTCTTGTTTGGCTTCTGTTTCCCCAGTTTTATTTAAGTCTACAATTTCCGTCAAAAATTCACAACTGTGTACGACTTATCTCCTTACACCGGCACCGCTGTGCACTTGCGATATAACAGCTGCTTAATGTAGCCGTCTTCAAAGTTCGAATAACTTGAACTTTAATCACAATTGTTTATTTAGTTTCAAACTACATATTATTCTATAATGTGCTCTTGTCGCCGCATATTTATACTGAATAGCTTTTATTAAAACTAATTGGTACACAATATTGTTCAGCTGCATCAGCTATTTTCGTGGTTGCTGGGGTCTGAAATGACCGTTTTTTGTAGTGCACATTTCTGATTGGCTGGACCGATCGAACATCAAATAAATTTATAACTGGTTATGCAATTTAGTCGAAACTGAAGTCTTCAAAATTTTTTTTGCTACAAAAATCCAACTTTATATGGGGTCGCGGTGGCTGAGTGGTTAGCCTACTCGCCTCCCACCAGGGTGAACTGGGTTCAATCCCCTGCCGGGTCATTACCGGATTTTCGCAAGGGGGAATGGTGCTGGACGATGCCACTGGTCAGCGGGTTTTCTCGGGTATCTCCCGTTTCCCCAGCCCCTTCATTCCGGCACTACTTCACACTCGCCTCACTTCACCATCATCGGCTCTCAAGACCCCAATGTGAAGAGCCGCCCAAATCTCTTCACTCACCCAACCTATTTGACCAACTTCGTTTGAATCAATTTGACTAAACATTTTGGCAGTGACTGGGGTTTAAGGAAAGCATACGGGACCGCGTAATTTAGAGGGGAGAGGAATGCTCTGTACGAAAAGAGTATTGCATTCAACGGTATATATTATTCTTCAGATTTTCAGGAACTTACAACAAATCCATCTCGCAAAATATTATGTGCTTTTTCCAGCAACACTGGTTTTGCTGCTTAGTAATTTGATATTTATCAATTTTTCCGCAATACTTCTTAAAAATGTTTGCAGGAATTGTTACAGTTAAAAATGATAATAATATGTTTTGTTAACTAAGACCTCTATCCCTCTAAGAACCTGTCTACACGTAGAGACTTCTATTTAGTGTACTAATGAGCATAGATGCAAATTTTTTAGGCGGTAAAAATTTGAAGCAGTTGCCTACGTATTATAATAAAACAATTTTATTGATTTGAAATTTTCATTTAATGCCTTTTCATAATATTTTACGTTCAGAGTAAACATTAATTCGAAGTATACTTATACACAAAAAAAAACAAAAAGAAAAGTTGATGTAAATTTTCGAGCCTAGATATTTTTGGCTTCTAAATTGTAAATCACACACACTGGGTGGGTTATACACATAATTTTTAGATGAAAACATGCGAAAAATATTCGGAAACCCCGCAGTTTTTCATACTAATCCTTGCTTTACTTCATGTGTATCAAGCCCAGGAACGTAAGTACCACCAGGGCAGTGCCCCAGGGCTCCCGACCACAAGGAGTCCCCAAACGAGGAAGGCAGTCTTTTTTTACAAAATTAAACTATACGATTTATGTATTAAACTTAATTAGTAATTCAAAATGAATTGATTTGAAAACGTACTATAGCCTTTAAGCAAAACATTAGTAAATTAAACGTACTTCTGACAACAAACGACTGGGTGTGACGTCTCTGGAGTGTGGACAATGGACTGTTTGTAGGTGGCGCGGCGGGTGGATGGGACGTGAGTTAATCTGGCGCGAGGTTAGTGCACTGCACGTGTGATACACAGCATTACGTATGTTTGTTTTTGTTACGCTACGTGTTTACCTTTTTAGAGTTTCTATTTTGATTGACCGTGTCGTACTGACGTTGAAATGTGAAGAAAGTGGGTTTGGTGATTGTTATGTATATAAAATTGAAGCGAACATACCCCAGTGGTGCAAAAAAAAAAAAAAAAAAGGCAAGAAAAGAAGTGAAAACCAGCAGAAGCAGCTAAAATCTCAGGTAGCTTAACGTCTTGGCTTTCCGGTCAGTTCCGAGCCGCCCCTGCAAACTGAGTCCAAGAGAAGCGATGACGAGACAGGCAAAAATTAAAACGTGATTATTAACGTATTGTAATACGTCAACGAATGTTTGTTTTTTAATATAATTTTACAATACCTTTTGCATGTGGCTATGAGCAAAATGCAAATTAGTGGATAGTTTGTGATTTTGCAGTAATGTTTACAATTACAATCTACTTGTAAATAGACAAACATTTATTTGCTTTAAATCTTTAATTTTTATTTTTTCCTCTTGACGAAAAAAGTTTACTTCCCTACCAATTTTAATGAAAATTGTGTTCGGATTATCCGAATTTTTGGATTCCGGGTGTTTGCTGTGCAAGTAGACTAAACCAAAATGTTCTAATTTTGTTTAAATCAGTAAATAAAAAATAATAAATTTGGCATTTTTCCATAACATGAACGAAAAAAGTCAAAACGCTAGATATAATATAACAAAAAAAAAAACGTTATACTGTATTTGTTTACAACAAAAAAAAAATACAAGGATGTATCACTTTTGTAAAACTAAAACAAGCAATTCATAAACCTTAATCTTCTTTATAATCTATCTTGTTGATGGAGGGCGATTTGAATTCTTTTTAATATATGGAGAACATTTTGGGAAACTGCCCAAGGTTCTGGCAAGGGTTTTCGTGATTTTATGTGGATGGGTTCGTTCCTTTCAGGCCTGGTATGTTTGAATGGACTTCCTGCTTAGCAGTACGGTTCCTACGCTTCTCCCGAAAACATGCTTTCCCCTTAGGCTTGAAGAAGAACCAAGAACAAAATGAAGAAAGAGAATATATGTGGAAAGTGTGGTAGGAAAAAACAAAAGGCATGGGATTGCCGACTCTCCCGCTCCTGGCCTAGAAGACATTGACAGATGGAGTGCGTCACCAGACCCTCACGATGACAATAATACAAATTTATATCAGCACGACTCTTCAGATGAAGAGGGTATTTTTTTAAATAGTGAAAATACATAAAGCATAGATGAAGAAACAGAGTACGTTGCCTTCTCCAACATTGTGAATGACCCTGAGATGAAACATGGGATTATAGCAGTCGGCCTCCACCAACCTGATGGCCCCTTTCCAAGAGACGAAACACAAAAAGGTCGATCTCTTTCAAACATTTATTACCGTTTGACAACTTAGACTGGATTGAAACTAAGCAGACGTTGGTTGTGCTACTCGGCGAAGCTTGATTGCGTTTACTGTCCACCATGTTGGTTGTTTCACCAACAACATGAAGCCTGTGAAGATAGTACTCAGACTCAAAGGTTTTCTACCAGTGGAGTTAGGGACGGGAAGCATCTTTCAGAGCGTGTAAAAAGTCATGAAGAATCCAAAACCCACTCTCCCGCTTGCGTTATTTACGAACAGCGGCGCAAACACTGGACGGTTGAGACAATCGAAAGAACGTTTGAGGACGAAAGAAACTTCTGGCGGAAGGTAGTTGAAAGAATACTTAATGTGACATTAACCGTAGCTACATGAAATCTCGCTTTTAGTGGAACCATGGAGAGGATAGAACATAGCAATAAGGGACATTTCCTATCAATCACTTAACTGCTGTCAAAGTATTATCCTGTGTTGCTAGAGTTGCTACGGCGTCCATGTGGTACTGTTAAGTATCGATCTTCAAAAATTCACAATGAGCTGATCAACTTATTTATTACAAGTTAAAGATGAAATCATTTGCAAACTTCAAGATACTTTGTTTTTTTCACTTGCTTTGGATACATCCTATATACATCCAAGGCTGACCAGTTAAGTGAAGTGTATAGATACGTTAAAATAGAGAACGATGAAAGAGGAAAACCTGTTAAGTTGAAAACCTGCGAATCTTTATCTCTTTTAGAGAGGTTGAAGATCAGTCAGCAAAAGGTCTTGCCGAAGAAGTAATTAAGTCTCTGGGAGAGAAATGTTTAGATCTGTAAAAATGTCGTTGTCAATGATATGATGGACCAGCCATAATGAGTAGAGTATACAACGGTGTGCAACGACGTATAAAAGGAAAAGCCCCACATGCCTACTTTGTACACTGTGCAGCGTATGACCTTGACCTTGTGTTGTAAGATGCTGTTTGAGGAAACAGAGAGATTATCCGGTTTTTTTTAAATATTCAAAATGTTTATTGCTATTTTGGCCATAACGTTGTTCGCTAGGAGGTGTTGAAAACCATGTACCAGAGTGGGTCCTCTAAAGTTATGTTAAAAACTTTAAATCNAACGTTGTTCGCTAGGAGGTGTTGAAAACCATGTACCAGAGTGGGTCCTCTAAAGTTATGTTAAAAACTTTAAATGCAACTCGCTGGGCTGGCAGATTTGACGCAGTAAGTGCCCTTAAGCATAGGTTCTGTGATGAAGTGAAGTGACTCAGCCTCCTAACTCTGACTAGCAAAAAAAAACACAAAGAAAGGAATGAAGCCATGCTACTAAAGAAAAAGCTTGAATCTTTAAACCTTGTACTAAGAAAATTAACTTTTACAAAAGTAATTAATGACTGCCTGTAAAAAAGTTAAGCATAGAATTTCATGTAATTTTTATGTTTTCGGGTCAAACTCAACCTATGTATACTGAATACTAAAAGCATTGCTCATAAAGTTCATACATTTACAAAAATATATTTTTTCTCTTTAACGTTTTTTTTTAGCTGGTATTGTTTTCAACTATCACTTTTGAGATAATCATCTCAATTCTTCATACGAGTTGTTCTATCAGTAAAATGTTCTTTCTTAACATGTTCTGTATTTTTTTTGTAAATCAACATATCTTATGCTATTATATTGTTCCAGTTTAATAAACTCATTTTAAGTCAAATGATTTTACTATAAATGCCCTTGTCAAGCCATAAACTTTATATTAATCTCAGTGTGAAAGGTCATGTTAGATTTGTCTAATTTAAATTCCCATTCTTTTTGTTGAACAAAAACACCAATTAGGAACCCTACAATGATGGCTTGAAAGTTGTGTCGAGGCAAGGAAATGGGGTGAGTTAAAAGGGGCCCCATAATCACTTGTTGCCCCAGGACCCTAGTTACGGCCTAATCAACCCGCGTCGCTCCCAAGTGGAGCAAGTATCTGCGTCATTTGCGAAGGAGTGCGAGCTACCCTGGATTAGAACTCCGGGCTAGGCTTGAACACGTGTGCTGGTTCTAGTCGTAAGTTTTGGTTTAGTTCAACGTACAAGTCATTCCCTTACTAACCTGCCGGAACAAGTTTTGTATGTAAGAAACGACAATTAAATAAAAACCTCTACGTGTAAGACAATTGCACTCGCTTATAGTGCAGCTGCAAGAGAGTACTGAATTCAATCGATTCTCAAAATACGAAGGTTGGGTTTTGGTAACATATAATTAGAATAATAAAAGTATACTGCTTTCGGGTTCCACAGTAATAGATTTTAACAGGTAGTTATTAATGTTATTAAAATAAATAGCTACACTCGAAAATCTCGCTTCAATAGTATTAGGCCTGAATGCCTAGGTAGGCAAACAGTAGGTATATTAACGTCTCGTCTACAGCGAGGTCATCAGAGACGGAGCAAGCTACTAGGAGAAAGCAGGAACTGGGAGGGAACCAGCCGTGGCCTGTATTGAGGTACCATCCCAGCATTCACCTGGAGTCATCTCGGGAAACCATGGAAAACCGATAGCAGGATGGCCGGATCAGGATTCGAACCCAGGTCCTCCCGAATGCGAGTCCAGTGAGTTACCACTGCACCACCTCACTCGGTATTTAACTTCCTAGAAAATCTAGTTAAATNTCCCGAATGCGAGTCCAGTGAGTTACCACTGCACCACCTCACTCGGTATTTAACTTCCTAGAAAATCTAGTTAAATTTGCGAAGAAAGAATGCTCCATACATGTTAACGAGCCGAAATCCACCCAGAATAGGCATTTCAAACTCCCTCCAGTCCGTTATCTCGGGATGGAGATTACCTAATTCATTTTGAAGCTGTTGACTGGGGAGGTTAGGGGGTTAAGGAATTATAAACAATTGCAGAGATTGTAACTATGGTTCTGGCATGTAATTTGTCCCCGGTCTTAGATCCAAGATCAGGGAGCATGAGTGCTGGCGCAGTTGGCATGAACGTCTCTGCAACTTGGAGGGCGCGAATCCAAACACTACCGTCGGCACTGCGGGCGGGTACTTTGCTCGCGGTTTCCGTCACCGTTTCAGACGAAAACTAGAGAAAATATTTTTTTAATGCCTTCCCGCTTTCGTTTATGCTAGCCCACGCGCATAAATGACAACTAATAATTAATATAACTAGCACTTGATCTACCCGCGCCCGGATTGTGGTAACGAAATAAGTGGCGAAAGTCGTGTTAAGTCACCAGTACAGACTAAAGAAATGGTATGACAGACCACCGTTATTTACGCAGGTCAGTCGTAAGTAACTTGTATCTTTACTGACACCCGGAGATTCGGCTGTCCCGATAAGCAACGCCATCACATTTAAATGTTTTTATTGCTGTTGCTTGAATCTGTTATAGCTACTAACCCTACTACATCAAAATTCTTTGGGGGTTGGATCGTATTGCAAGCCGTTTATTGCACGTAGTTTTTCTTCAGGTGTTATTAGCAAGTCTGTTCCACGGTCAAATATTTTCCATTGTGATAATGGTTAGAACGAGTGCCTAAAAGACGTTATGCCATGAGCTAAGATTCGTAATGCCATTTCAGTGCCTTGCGTGTAGAGGCGACAAGGTGTTTACGACTAATGGCAGTGCTTCCCTTGTTCTTCCTTCAGTTCTTCAAATGCGCAAATTACAATCATGTATGCGGGCCCTTCAGCTTCGCACTGAGAGAACAAACAACAACACATTTGTTTGTATGGGGTCGAAAATACATTTAGTTACCGCAACAAAATAGTTTGTTGAGTAAACCAACATTGAATTGCAACAAAATTAATTTAGTTCATGTATAAAATACACGTATGAATAAACAAAACCTTTGTGTTGCGCCAACATAAATTTTTTGTTTAATCGACTGTATATATTTGTTTGGCCACTCATTTGATTGGCTTCGTTCCAAAATACAGCTTGNTAAATTTTTTGTTTAATCGACTGTATATATTTGTTTGGCCACTCATTTGATTGGCTTCGTTCCAAAATACAGCTTAAGCGTTCCTTTACATTTTTGTCATAGTTAGGATACATAGTGCATTTATTGATGCTTAATAATGCTATAAACGTCGTAATAAAATAAGTTTAACAGAAAACTGTAGCATGCTGGGCTACCTCCACACAAATGCTACCATTTGTAGCAAAGGAGAGACTTAGTGGAAATAACCACAAGCACACAACAAATAGAAATCTCCGAGGATCTAGTTGTGTAGGTGTGACCCCAATGTAAAAGTAGAAGCAAAGTTGCTGAGCCAAAATTCCCAATCCAGTCAGCACCCTTACACATACATAAAAATAATTATTATTAATACATACAGCAATACATAATGTGATTTTTAAAAAAATTGCGAGGTGATTGATAAATACAAAAAACATCTGAAATTCTTGTGACCAAGTTAATATTTTCCATATTTCACAAAAGTAATAAACAAGGAATAAACTTTTCAAAAGTATTACAACAATAAATATGATCTTTTCTTTTGCATAAGTGACAAGTTCCTTTTTATATTATGTAATTATATATTATATACAGAAATTTACACTAACTGCTGGGATCCCACAAAAAAAAATGTAAAATAGAAAATTACAAGAATGTCGTAAGTCATACCACAAAATTCTGCGATCTGGTTACTGTGTTTCATGCACATGCCAAAAAAAAAAAAGGGGTGGCTGAACTTTTCTGAGACGTGGCCCACCTTCGGGACATGTCCCTTGCCAAAGCCAGCTAGGTGTTACATTCTCTCAAAAAACGGCATCAGACATGAAGAAGACGCAGAAAGACTTCAAAGAAAAACTGCCCCACCTCGGCAGCAAGGTAGAGAAAAACCCTCACTACAGCATTTTTCCGACCCAAACGGTTGACAGCTCTAAATACAAAAGTTACGAACAAAATAAAGATGCAAGGTCATAATCATACGTTATAGAGGCCACAAATAACAAACAGAAAAATAAACACTTACCAAAAGCGGTAAAACTCAAATTATTACACAATTANGTGCCACACCTCGGCAGCAAGGTAGAGAAAAACCCTCACTACAGCATTTTTCCGACCCAAACGGTTGACCGCTCTAAATACAAAAGTTACGAACAAAATAAAGATGCAAGGTCATAATCATACGTTATAGAGGCCACAAATAACAAACAGAAAAATAAACACTTACCAAAAGCGGTAAAACTCAAATTATTACACAATTAGTAGAAAAATAGCAGGAGCTAATTAAAAATTCAGTCACGCCATGATGAGTTGAAAGCAAGAAGAAGGAAGTAGGGTGTGTTCAGAAAATACCAGTCACTAACACAAGTATCAGGTCTCTTCACAAAACCAGTGATACTATCCTGTGTCATAATGTGGTATTTTACATTAATTCCATAAATACTTTATAAAATTATATTGACAGAAAATAATTTAAATGTGAAATTCACGAACCTATTTCAGGATATTTCATTACGAAATACACAATTGGTTTTAAATAAAGTTATTTCAATCGATGGACACAATATTTTTACCAGATCAGAGTAATTTGTCACTTGTAAACTTAAAAATGAAAAAGCAACAAAATCTGGAGTATTGCCAGATAAATAAACAAAATTTCAGAAACAGTGACCAAAATATTATCTAACCTTGCTTTAACATAAAAATTAAAAATAATTCTAGATGCTGGAAACAACACAAAGGGCCTTGCTAGGAAAACCAAAAGAAAAATAGTATCCCCACAAAGGGAATACAGGTTTGAAAGAACATAGTTAAAAATAAGCGAGTGCCTAAAAACGGCACAAAACTAAAAAGCAAATCTTTGAAATATTTTTTTTTAGTGCGTGATTCCCAGTGTTTAAAATGTATGTATTTTAAAACATTCAAATTTCGTTAGTAGTCACTTTATCTGAGGTTGCTGCGTAGATGATCTAATTTCGAATCTCTGTCGGGATTACAATTTTTTTAAATTAACCGTAAATGCCAAACTACCAAACCTTTATTAGGGATAACCAAATAAGAATAACAAAATAAATTGGTTTCAACAACAAAATGTTTTATTGCCGATGTACAAATAAATTGATCTGGTTGCGCCAAGCGAGCTTAGTTTGATTTAACGGAATGTCTTTTCTGGGTGCGTGCTTCGAGGAATCTGCGTCAGATGCGACACGCACCACTTGCCGAGCCTTGGGTGGCAACGTCCTCCAGGCGTGAGTCCTCTTGCGAAGCTCCCCTCGCGGCAGCAGCTTCGCGGTGAAGACGTCGCGAGACTGCACAACCGGCACGACTCCCCCCCNATTGCAGGCGGCAAAAACAGCGTCTGTGTTTACCGCCATTGATTACGGAACCGCACACAAGTATTTTTTTTTTTTTCATCTCGCGGGAATGGCCCAGGATTTATGAAGGCCGCTTGTACAAGTAACAATACGCCCCAGTGAGATTTCTCCGTGACGGCAATCGAAATTCCTTAATTTTTGCACCCTCAAAATTACGCTGCACGAAACGTCCTATAAACTAAGGATCCGCCAAATTTATAGTGACACGTAATAACGGACAAATAATTTGTGTTTGAATACATTTTTGTTTTGCAGTTTTTAACATTATAACGACAATAACATAATTAATTACTTTAGTCCATTCATGGTTACTTCCAACTTTTCTGAAGCCCTGCTAAAGTTCTACTTCCAGGATATTCCTTCGCATCGTGCAAACGATGCTTAAATATGTCTGGAAAATTACACCAAAGGGACATTGCGCTACATTCTTGCGCACTTAATGTAGTACCATTTGGCATAGGAACTATTTCTTACTAAGCATTACCAAAACACATATGTTCTCCCTTTTAAAATTATTTTTCATTATTAATGAAATAATATAATTTATAGACAATATTAATAAAAAGGTAATTATGTAGCATAAATAATGCATTTTCATGTTATCAGAAGTACAAAACGCTTGCGATACGCGGCATATCTTGGAAACAAGCAAGCACGTCATAAATGAGGTGATTTTTCAAAGGTTTGATTAAAAAGGTGTGAAAAACCGTGATTATACTATAGATGCAGTTTTATATTAAAAGGCGTTAAAATATGTCAGAGTATTTTGCGGAACATTTTCGATTACATTTTGTAATATTATAATGTGGTAAAATGTGTCTTACATTATTTAACTGATGTTTTTATTGCACATTGCAGTACCAGTATAAAAGCACACACATTTAGAACAAGGAATTTTATTAGTAATTCAGTCAAACTTACTTCATTGCCTGTGTTGACTTCAAAGTTGAACCAAGGGGCAGCGGAACAGGAAATAAATGGCGCAATTCGATCACGGGGAAAGTTTTATAAAATAATTAATGTAATCCAAATATACCACTCATATTATACTTCTCAAACAACATTAAATAAAACGGTTTAAAGACGGCTCGAGTTGTGCCTCAAGGAATGGTGTTCCATGTACATGTTTATAATTTACCTTCAAAACCATTTTATTTATAGCATTTGTTGCACTCAGCAGTAAACTTTGAAGAACAACTACAAAAATGCTATATTATGTTATTCTGTTTTCAAACAAATAAAATACTTATACGCATTCTCCTAGTAAATTGAAAAGAGCATATTATTTTTATAAAGTCTCAATTATTTTTTGTTTAATTAGTATACTATGACTATAGTATAGTATAGTATGACTATAATTACTAGAAAAAAAAACAAGGACAAGCTAGGTGCGATCGAGCGCTCTCAGCCAATCTGCTGGAATCAGTTTCTTTTGCAGCCACGAAAGGCAAAACTATAATCGTAGAATAAATAACGGAGGTGGC
This sequence comes from Clitarchus hookeri, assembly GCA_002778355.1. Classification (NCBI taxonomy): domain Eukaryota; kingdom Metazoa; phylum Arthropoda; class Insecta; order Phasmatodea; family Phasmatidae; genus Clitarchus; species Clitarchus hookeri. The sequence goes on from NQII01004290.1 coordinate 120,515, forward strand.
AATGGTTTTCTGTCGTGCAACGCAGGTGGATTTTAAAGTGTTATTGATTGGAAACGTGAGAACACGGTTGAGGCGCAGAGACAATGGAGGGCAAAATTCGATACCGCACCGCCATTATGCGACACTGTCAGTGACCAGTTTACAAGCACGGAAATGTGCGTGATGTGAATAAACGACGGTGCAGCAGGAAGAGAACGGCAAAGGGCGAAGGAAGCGTTTGGGGGGGGGGGGAAATTGCACACGTTCACACATTCCCCGAGTTACCGAAGTCCATAGACCAAGCTGCGAGTGAGTCAGTTGGCACTAAATTAAGTGTCAATAACATTTTAAAACAAGTAACGTGGAGCCATTACTTTCCCACGCGTCACTTCGCACTTGCAGTGAAGACGACCCAGATAGGTGTGTCGAATTTTATGAGTGGGCTGTGAAAACGTGTAACGACATCGAACATTTTACTGGCGTGATTCTTGGTCTAATGAGGCAACATTTAAACGGAATGGAACTGCCAATCACCACAACTGAGTGTACCGGGCGGATGAAAATCCCCAAATTGTGGTAGAGAAAGCAGTTCATCTTCCTGGGTTGGCAGTGCTGTGCGGTATGTCTGCCGGAGGACTTGCGCGGCCATTCTTCTTTGACGGAAGAGTGACAGGTAAATCATCTAAGAAAATATATAGGCATGAATATAACTATTTGCATTAAAAATTTCGCTACCGTAGCAAAAGAGTTTTTTAACATTAATATTTGAATGTTTTATATATTTTTTTTGTTAAAAAGCATATATGGTAAATTCATATTTTCGCCAGGAATCCTTTAACAGGTTAAATGAGGGGATTTTTACCCTCTGCCTTTAACTAGATACCCTTGCTGGAAGTTCTGTGGCCCACGCAGCCACTTTCTTCAAAAAGGATTCCCAAAGATTTTTATGTCCTAGTTAACTCGATAAATTAGTGTCACAAAGTATTACTGAAATGCTTAGCAAAAGATTATTTCAGGCACGTGGTTGATCATATTAATGCGCTGATGCGTGGTACATCATTCATATTTTTAACTTCAGTGACGACTTATCAAAGCAAGTGTTTCACCGAAAAACTTACTTAAACTAACCTGCATATACACTTAGTAAAGTAGTTGTCAAAATTTCTTTAAAATGTAGCCTAATTAAATCACCTGACATATACGTTTTCTCTAGACATTTTGTTTTCAGTTTTCAGTCATATTTGAAGCATATTTGAATGTTCAAGGGTTTTATTTGGAGTTTTAAGTAGTGAGCTTTCGAAAGTCACCAATATTTGTGTTCAAACTGACCTCTGGGAAATTAAAGGTTATTAACCTTTTCACTTAGTGAATTTTTTAATAGGATTGGTTGTGGGCTTTGAGTTGTTCTTCTGCTCCTAAAAGTATTCACTTCGAAACTTTGATACTCTGCTGCATATAAATATATGTGCACTGAACTTTCCTTATATACGACTTATTTACAGAACAAGTGTATTTAATACCTAAACTGAAAAGTGAACGAAAAACATTGGAGCTGTTAAGTAAGATTGCAAAATAAACTTGCAGTCCTAGTCATTTACACGAACAAAATAACCCTCTGGAAATGAGTCAAGATGTGTTTTAATTAAATCACTTTTTTTTTTTTGTATTTCCTGCGCAGTAGTAAAAAAAATTGCGATGCACTCTGCTGAAAAAATCTTCAAGCGTTAAATAGCTTCCAATTAAATCAGATGACTTGCCCACTTTATAATCCGTGAAACGGTTTCTGTATTTTGTTAAAAATCACTGATGTAAATTGTTACAGCACGTGGTACCAGATTAGTTGGTGATAGAGCTATTCAGTAAGTACTTTCAGTATCCATGCCACTAAATATTAAAAACAAGACGCTACTGATTTAACTGATTAACCCACTTTCCTCTACGCGTATTAGCAAGTAACTTAAGTGAGGTACTCAATGCTGTAGAAAGCAGGGTCTTGTATGTTATAAACATGACTCAGCAGAAGAAATTTTTCACCAGATGATACGGCTATCCGTAAAGAATTTCTTGTGAAATGATGTAGTGTAATGAGAAACATTTTTGGTGACACTACATTCCAAAATGAAGAACTACTGAAGTTATCACCTAGCGAATTTAGCTCATACAGTAGGTACTTCAGCACGCCACGTTTTGTTTAGATAGGTTTAATGGTGCCAGAGATGTAGCACTAAATACTACAAGAGGGCGCTACTTACACTACAACAGTTCGGATTGACATTCCCCAGTACTTTTCGTATGCAAAATGTGTTGCAACTGAGTTAAAAAGTTTCTGAGATATAATGTTTAATTTTTTATTTTTCATGTGACATTATCCCCAACATCGCAGAATAAAGAGTTTGACTTAGTGCCCATATGAGAAATACTATCATACTGTTTAATTCAAAACGGTCCAATTGTTTACAGAAAATGTAATTTTAAAAATAAATACTGCATCCACTTAAAATCTTTAGTGAAGTGTTTCTGTAATACTAATAATCCTGAGAATTATTTTTTTTGACATTCGTTTCAATAGTTGTTGGGAGAGGGAAAGGTGTTAGGCACACACATATATATATATATATATATATATATATATATATATATATATATATACACACACACACACAGGAAATAAACCTCATAAGCTTATCTTTCTTTCGGAAAGTGTGTTACATGAAGGCTATTGTTGGTTTCATTTTGTATATAAAAGCTACATTGATTTTCAAAAATTCTACACATATGATTAAAATGAATTTCTCAGCTACATCAAAATATCATTACATATTTGTTAAGAGACTAAAACTATATCAAAGGCAGGATTTAATTAAACATCTTAAGCAAACTGTGACTTAACAACACAAAGCAGATGGGCCTTAATATAAAATACTGAGCACCTTAATAGAGTTGTGTTTATCTACACTCGCAACCATAGTATAGTCCATTCACGGTTACTCCCAACTTTTCTGAAGCCCTGCTTAAGTTCTACTTCCAAGATATTCCTCCCCCTCATGCAAACAAAGCTTAACCGAGTCTTGCATATTACACTTAAGGGGCTGCACACCGCATTCGTGCGCACTCGCTTTTATAGTATATTGCATAAGAACTACTTCTTAATAGATATTACCAACACACCTATTTTCTCTTTTGTTAATTATATACTGACTATTATATTTTATTGATAACGTATAATTGAAAGTTCAATTTATCCAAAAATAAGCTACGTTTATATTAACACAATTATAATAACACGCTCGTGATAAATGACATAATTAGTTAAGAAGCGAACGCATCGTGAGTGGGGTGATTTTTCAAAGGTTTGATTCAAAACCGTGCGAAGAAACCGCGAATAAGACTACGACAGTCGGATCGCATCATCGGCGACGGGTGGTGAACGACTCGGGGAAGGGGGTGCGTGGGTGGAGGAGGGTGGCACGAGGGG
>NQII01004290.1:124041-147794 GCA_002778355.1 Clitarchus hookeri
TCACGGTCACGTAGATCGGCACGCTGGTACGTGTCTGCGAACTCGGGAACTCCCGCTTCACTGCGCTCCCCCCGGGGACGATGAACTCATCTGCCGCCATTATGTTCTTGTTATTATTATTGTTGTTGTCTTCGGCCCCGAAGCAGCTACGTACAAACGAGAACCAACCGGCTTCTTCAAGGATTTACCCTGAACTTTCGCGCGAGCTTGCTGACTCACCGTATTTTTCTCACCTTTCTTAACACTTAATTTGTTATTTTTTTGCGATTTATTTCATGCTCCGCTATTTTGTTGGGCGTATTTGCCTTCCTTCTCGTCCATCTGAATATCGGCATTTTCCAATCTTCCTTCTCGGCCTGATTGCCCGTGAAGCGAACTCAGTCAATTAACAGTTGTTCGAGCTCCAGCTTCTCTCGCTAGCTGCGTCATTAACACATGAGAGCAGTGAACGGACGCTTTGAAAATATTCTCCCAAACCTATCGTTCCTGAAACGTCTAACCAATAATGCAGTCATTTATTTTTTATCTCGCTGAATACCCGCCTCATATGATAGGAAAAATTTAATATTACTACTAATTTACTTTCTACGGAATGTAAAGGAAATTGAATTACCCACAGATGATAGCCATAACAGGTATTTCTGGGCAGGTGTCTGTGCATCTCTTACCACGGGGAAGAATTACAAATACGCAAATACTGATTATAAAATAGCAGACAACGGCAAACATAACGGAAAGCAATGCAACTGTAAGTTCTACTTATAATTCGGAAAACTGCGAATTGTAGGTACGGCGAATGCACCACACTATTTTAATTTCACACTGTTTTTAATTTTTTTTTACATCTGAGACATTAGTGTTAGATTTTAGTTTTTCTGGATGGTTGAGAGGATATCCGTGAATACTAAAACAAGTGTGAGATTCATCATTCCGTTCCACAATGCTTTGTGAATCCCCTACGGAGAAACATGAGAGTACTGGCCAACTTCGCGTGTGAATTGTGGGTCATTGAAGGATGCGTACGCAATTCTGTAATTCACCTTAATTAAACTGTAGTAAGGTAGGTCCAAAAGTAAGTTTTCCTATTTTTCGTAGGTGAACGGGTAAATATAGGTCAAGATACAAAACACGTTTTTATTTGGGGAACATAACTTTATTTTTCAACATAATCACAATATTTATGTAAGCATTTTCCAAAGCGTAAATTGAAGTTTTCGATTCCTTGAAGAAAGAAAGTTGCACCCCGCTCATTAAACCATTTCATTACTTCTTTCATTTTGTCGTCGCTGGAAAAATCATCTGCCTCGTACATGTTGCCTCATCTTGAAAAACAGACGGAAGTCCGAAGGTGGCGAGTCTGGGCTGTACGGTAGATGGGGAACACATTGATCATTGTACGGTAGATGGGGAACNTCCGAAGGTGGCGAGTCTGGGCTGTACGGTAGATGGGGAACACATTGATCATTGTACGGTAGATGGGGAACACATAGATCATTGTACGGTAGATGGGGAACACATTGATCATTGTACGGTAGATGGGGAAAACATTGATCATTGTACGGTAGATAGGGAACACATTGATCCCTGTACGGTAGATGGGGAACACATTGATCACTGTACGGTAGATGGGGAACACATTGATCATTGTACGGTAGATGGGGAACACATTGATCATTGTACGGTAGATGGGGAACACATTGATCATTGTACGGTAGATGGGGAACACATTGATCATTGTACGGTAGATGGGGAACACATTGATCATTGTACGGTAGATGGGGAACACATTGATCACTGTACGGTAGATGGGGAACACATTGATCATTGTACGGTAGATGGGGAACACATTGATCATTGTACGGTAGATGGGGAACACATTGATCACTGTACGGTAGATGGGGAACACATTGATCATTGTACGGTAGATGGGGAACACATTGATCACTGTACGGTAGATGGGGAACACATTGATCATTGTACGGTAGATGGGGAACACATTGATCACTGTACGGTAGATGGGGAACACATTGATCACTGTACGGTAGATGGGGAACACATTGATCATTGTACGGTAGATGGGGAACACATTGATCACTGTACGGTAGATGGGGAACACATTGATCACTGTACGGTAGATGGGGAACACATTGATCATTGTACGGTAGATGGGGAACACATTGATCACTGTACGGTAGATGGGGAACACATTGATCATTGTACGGTAGATGGGGAACACATTGATCACTGTACGGTAGATGGGGAACACATTGATCACTGTACGGTAGATGGGGAACACATTGATCATTGTACGGTAGATGGGGAACACATTGATCACTGTACGGTAGATGGGGAACACATTGATCACTGTACGGTAGATGGGGAACACATTGATCATTGTACGGTAGATGGGGAACACATTGATCACTGTACGGTAGATGGGGAACACATTGATCATTGTACGGTAGATGGGGAACACATTGATCACTGTATGGTAGATGGGGAACACATTGATCACTGTACGGTAGATGAGGAACACATTGATCATCGTACGAAAGATGGGGAACACATGTATCATTGTACGGTAGGTGGGGAATACATTGATCATTGTACGGTAGATGGGGAACACATTGATCACTTTACGGTAGATGGAGAACATATTGATCATTGTACGGTAGATGGGGAACACATTGATTACTGTACGGTAGATGGGGGACACATTGATCACTGTACGGTAGATGGGGAACACATTGATCATTGTACGGTAGGTGGGGAATACATTGATCTTTATACGGTAGATGGGGAACGCATTGATCACTGTACGGTAGATGGAGAACATATTGATCATTGTACGGTAGATGGGGAACACATTGATCACTGTATGGTAGATGGGGAACACATTGATCACTGTACGGTAGATGAGGAACACATTGATCATTGTATGGTAGATGGAGAACACATTGATCATTGTACGGTAGATGGGGAGCACATTGATCACTGTATGGTAGATGGGGAACACATTGATCACTGTACGGTAGATGGAGAACATATTGATCACTGTACGGTAGATGGGGAACACATTGATCCTTGTACGGTAGATGGGGAACACATTGATCCCTGCACGGTTGATGGGGAACACATTGATCATTGTACGGTAGGTGGGGAATACATTGATCACTGTACGGTAGATGGGTAACACATTGATAATTGTACGGTAGATGGGGAACACATTGATCATTGTACGGTAGATGGGGAACACATTGATCATTGTACGGTAGATGGGGAACACATTGATAATTGTATGGTAGATGGGAACACATTGATCACTGTACGGTAGATGGGGAACACATTGATCACTGTACGGTAGATCGGGAACACATTGATCAACTGTACAGTAGATGGGGAACACATTGATCATCGTACGTAAGATGGGGAACACATTGATCATCGTACGGTAGATGGGGAACACATGTATCATTGTACGGTATATGGGGAATACATTGATCATTGTACGGTAGATGGGGAACACATTGATCATTGTACGGTAGATGGGGAACACATTGATCACTGTACGGTAGATGGGGAACACATTGATCACTGTACGGTAGATGGGGAACACATTGATCACTGTACGGTAGATGGGGAACACATTGATCACTGTACGGTAGATGGGGAACACATTGATCACTGTACGGTAGATGGGGAACACATTGATCACTGTACGGTAGATGGGGAACACATTGATCACTGTACGGTAGATGGGGAACACATTGATCACTGTACGGTAGATGGGGAACACATTGATCACTGTACGGTAGATGGGGAACACATTGATCACTGTACGGTAGATGGGGAACACATTGATCACTGTACGGTAGATGGGGAACACATTGATCACTGTACGGTAGATGGGGAACACATTGATCACTGTACGGTAGATGGGGAACACATTGATCACTGTACGGTAGATGGGGAACACATTGATCACTGTACGGTAGATGGGGAACACATTGATCACTGTACGGTAGATGGGGAACACATTGATCACTGTACGGTAGATGGGGAACACATTGATCACTTTACGGTAGATGGGGTCACAGTGATCATTGTACGGTTGATGGGGAACACATTGATCATTGTATGGTAGGTGGGGAATACATTTATCACTGTATGGTAGATGGGGAACACATTGATCATTGTACATTAGATGGGGAACACATTGATCATTGTACGGTAGATGGGGAACACATTGATCACTGTATGATAGATGGGGAACACGTTGATCATTGTACGGTAGATGGGGAACACATTGATCACTGTACGGTAGATGGGGAACACATTGATCACTGTACGGTAGATGGGGAACACATTGATCATGTCAGGTGTGCAGTAAGGCTATTGTGGTGCGGGTGCAATGAGGCCTGGCATTATCAGTGGTTGGACAGACATCACTTTCTCACTGTATAAAGAGACAATCTCCATTAGAATGATGACTGGTTCCGTGTTTTCTGCAAAACGGATAACAGCCTCCTCCCGTAACCACTCGTTCATTCCCTTCGCCATTTTGCAACTGTTGCTGCGCTAGATTCTGTTCTAACGACTTGTGCCCTTATGTGCCCTCTATCGGTGGAACTACAAACTAGAGAATTCATACTTTGTTTCGAAACTACGATTATTTGTTTCTGAGTAATAAACCAGGGAATCTTACTTCCTGACATCATCGTACAATAAATGAGCTAAATTAATTAGGTACTTGTAACGTCGCCCAACGAGATAGACAAATTACACATGCTTCCTTCTCATGAACAACATATTTATAAAATGACATATTGTTCTTATTGGTTATCATTAATCCCGAGACAGCGTTAACAAGTAATTTTTCATAATAGCTTTATACTGTTTCCTATCTGATATTCCATCCGTTTGACACTCGAACTTTGGAATTATGAATTTTATGACGGGAGTTCTTCATATACGAAGTGCTTGCGATGTAGGTTCTGTTGTGACTGCATACCGTGCTTAGAATAATTATACTGTACGCCTTACTTATTTAAAACATTTTAAACCTCCTTATTTTTAACTTATAGTAAGACAAATGAGCGAAAACGAAACAAGACTTACTTGGCCGACGTCAAATTACAGTTTCATTATTCATATTTCCTGTACAAGAAGGCAGGGATGTAGAAAAGCCAAAAATATTGAAGATCAAACACATAAATATTGATTTAATCTATAGTAATTTTACTTATGAAGTGAAATATTAGTTATAAACAAAATATTTTTGTACGTTTAATTTTAAAATACAAATTTCTAGAGACAAAACTGCTGTGTGATGAGAGAACGTTTTGCATCATTCCCACATGTGAAAATCCAGGAGTGACCCCACCAGGAATCGAGCCCGGTTCACCTAGGTGGGAGGCAAGGATTGTAACCACTACACCACCGCGGCCTCTATTGTGTAGTAATGAAGAGAAATTGTACTCCACTTCCCTCGACGACTTTGAACATCCTGCGCGGGATCTTGACAGCGAAGACGCCCATTTCAACCATTTCCAGTTTCTGAAAATACACACCAGGAACGAAAACAGAAAATGGAAACTTTTTGGATGTTGAATGTTTTTAAAACGCTGGTCCTAGGTAGACATCATCTACGCACTGGAACAGTTTTTGAATAAGACATTTTTTCCCTGATTCCTTGAGACGGCCTGACCAGGCAAAATCCTTTACAATTCTACGAAAACATCACACCTTATTAACATCACGTCCTCTAAAAAGAAATTGTTATCCATTTGCTACCGCATACTGGGATAGTGTTTCCTACCCCAATATGCGGAAACAGAACTTTTGTAACACATGTGAAGATTGACTTTAAAGAACAAAAGCAATTCATCAACCTATTGTTGTTGCAAAGTTATTCACAAAAACCACTGAAAGAAATAACAAAATTTGTTATATTCGTTTAAGTGTTATTTTTCTCAAAATTTATATGGATTGAACCACTCTTATTGATTATGATGTATGAGGAACTTTTCAGAAAAGTTTATTTCTATGTTTATTTCATCCACATGTATGCCAGCGAAAAAAGATAGTTACATCGAAATAACAGCCAAGAAATCAAAGTGTTGTTTTTTACTGTTATATTGCATAGCACTTCAATTACCGTACGTCTGCCGTAACGCATGTGGTGACTTACATCTAAGTACAGTTAAGATTAAAATAAGTATGCAAAGGGTCATTGAAACATTCATAATGAGTATTTTATTTATATGCAGGCTTGTCTTTTTATATGATGTATTTTGCCGATAGATTAACTTCAGTGCCCCCGCGTAGTTTTTAAACCAACCGCCAATGACTCTAACCAAATAAACTTCACAATGTCCAGTTTTTACTATCAGTGTATAACTGTAACATAAACATAATTTTGTTCGTCAAATGTAGCTTATTTGGAAGTAAGTTTAAAGTTAAGCGTACTGAAATCAAAATATAAATTAGAAAGTCGCCTAGAGAACTCAGCTCTGCTACAAAAACTATACAATAAATTCCCACAAACTGCTCAATGGCGGAAGTAAATTTAGTAGTAACTAATCATTATTCAAGTACAAACTGTTGTTACGACAGTCCTCTGTGAAGTGTCATGCTCCTACGAAAGTTTTCTTTACACATTGTGTTTCAGGATGAACTGGACTAGAAACATTACCACAGGAAAAATGCCGACTGTATCATATGATATGCTGAGTACCAATGTACTATCACCGTTCAAAGAAGATTTTGTCATCATTATGGGAAGGCTTCTTCGTCCAATCCAAGTTTAAGAATTTTAAAGATAACATGAAGTGTTGAAGACCTTTCTCAAAGTGGACTCCAAATTGTGCCTCAAGCTACCATTAACAATATCCAAGCATCATTCCAATCCTTAGAAGTCAATTCATCGTGATTCGCTTGAATTGTAGCAACCGAGATCAACGACCCGTAAAGTTTTGCATAAGCAGTACTTCTGTATGATCACGAAATGCAAATCATCAATACTTTGCAGCCAAACGACCATACTCTGCATTATGCATTTCTTGCTCCATTACATACTTGCTATACTAGCCTCAATTGGTGAAGGCGTGAGCCACTTAAAAATAGTGTTTTTCAATGACTCCACTACATAAGTTAAGTGACATTGTAATATAATATGGAGTCCTGAATACCCGCACGGCAGTCGCAAACACATTCGTAAGAGCCCAAAGTTGAATGTTCGGTGTTGCCTCACACATGATATGGTGACAGACGTTCCCTTTTCTTTGTTGAGAAAACTGTAATGCCTGTTTTCACTTTATGGAGGATTTAACGGACTTTTTACCTCGGTTTCTGCAATTCACGCGAAAAACTGTGAAGTGACTTCTGAGGACTGCGTGTGAATACTGCTTGCACGTTGTCGATGGTCTCTTGAAGACACTCGAGCACCCACTTCGAGGGAGTGGATGGAGTGGAGAGATTTGGGAGGCTCTCAACATCGGGGTGGTGAGAGCTGATCAGGGTAAAGTGAGGAAAGGATGGAGCAGCCCCGGAATGCAAAGGGGGGAACAGGAGATCCCGATAAAACCCTCCGAACAGCGGCATCGTCCGTCACGATCCCCACATGCGAGAACCCACATAGGTGGGAGGTGGGTAGTTAGACGATTACACCACCGCGGCTCCCCACTTCGAAGAAGGTTATCTAACTCTGCCCATAATGATGGCGGAATTTCATTAAACCGTAATCGCAAACTGGGATTGAACACATCAGATAACAAACTGTGCCTTTTCTATCGGCGTTATCTGTCATTTATGTCCCCGTTTATCCTGTAAAACAACACCGAAAATCTTAATCTCAGAACACTATAAAAAAGACAGCATTACACTATCTCTTGTGGGTATGACATGATCATTTTTTGAAATGGTAATGGTATTTTACTGACATCCTACTGTCTTCTACACGAAAAAAATTAAGCTGTTTGTGGTTTTCCATTGAGCCGATGCAGACATGTTCTACTAATAATGAATCCTTTCAAGTTAGGCAAATGCCCAAGATATTTTTTTATATATTTTATAAGATACATTAATTTTTATAACATAGTACCAAAAGTACTTTAATCAAAATACCGAAACAAGTTTTTTTTTAATAGCGAGCGTTATTATCAACATTTTTAACCTTGACGTAGTTCAAAACAAATTTTGGGAATAACGGTAGGTTTTATTTAAGCTAAACTGGCTCTTAAAGTCATATGAATGTCATGAAATAATTCATTTAAATATTAAACTTGGCTCACCTGCTGTTACGGTTTAACTACGGGTTACTTAAAACTGCATGTTACAGTGAACAATAAAATTAATCTGTATCTAAACACTAAGTGAATTTCCGAGAAATTTCGTTACGTTGTTTTTGTAAAATCGAAAGTTATTTTTAAGTGTAGGCAAATAGGTTCCTAATAGATAATTTAAAAATTGTCTTTAACAAGCTGTAAATTTTAAATTTGGCTAAGGTGACATTTATAACGTTATTTTCCCCGTTTATTGCATTTGAATCTGAATAAACCTTGGCGTGTCACAAATAAAAATAATACTCTTAGTTACTTGAACTTCTTAACGAACTTGATTATTAGGTATGGTGTACGTGGAAATACTAATATAACCCCTATTTAAGAACTATTCAGGGTGAACAATGCAAGCTGAAGAACACCGTCAAACAAAACATTTCATAAGTAGTTGCAATTTCGCTTTTTATCACTTACGTGAAAATGGATTTAATATTTTTTTTTTTTCAAAAAAATGTGATTTTCGGTACCATAGTTAGAATAAAAATTTTGAAGCAGTATGAAAACTTGAAATATTATTGTATCGTTGTTGATGTGCAATAAAACCAGCCACCTCTTTCATAAGTCTCGACTGCAGGTAGCAGTCGAGACTAGATAGCTCAATGGTATCTATCCTGTTCGGTCACACGTCAATTTCCGAGTGCACGTGTTGCAATCCCGTAATTTCTTGGCGTGCAATCACGTAATTCTTGCACTTGTGCAGCCAATGAACATAACCTTCTGCGTGCTCGATTCAACCGTTCACGTCAAATAAGTGTGGAAACTTGCACAAATCAGATAAGCCGCAAGGAAAACTGGGCATCGCGAATGCACCGCTGTACACAGCGCCGGTCGTGAACATAATTTATGTGCAACGTGTCTGCGATCGCGGACAGAGTGACCGAGCGGGTTAAACGCATTTAGCACGGAGGCTTCAGGAATACAAGGCACGTGCAACTGTTGTCTTTAGCTTTCCCTCTCCACAAACGCGCAATGTAGCTTCGGACGGACGGGCCTCTCGAGCCAGCTCGTTTATACAGTTCACGTAATTCCACGTGCCCAGTGTTATTCAAAGTCCTCGCCGACCAGTTTGTCAGACGTCGTTCCTTGTCCTTGTGAATATTACATACTTGTTCGTTTACGACCTGCGTGACATGCTGCAGTATAGATCTTCATTGGAAATACCTGGTTTTCGTTAAATCTTTTATGGCTGACAGTAATCTTTAAAGGCGTGTTCCACCGCAACGACAAGTTCTTCGCATTAAAAACGTTACTTGGATGAGGCTTGGAGAAGTTCTTTCGGTTTTATGCCGGTTAACATTTCCGAAGGCAATGGCTTGTTGAAGCGGGCTGGTGGCCCGGTGTAATGCGAATACCTAGCGTGAAAATCATCCCATAAGGCTACAGCCTTGAATCCAACCAGCGGCCGACTCCGTGTTCAGAAGTTTAGGCCGCGAACATGGTTCGGATTCCACTGCAGTCTACACGTTTGCCGCTCTAGGGCTAGTTACGCCAGATCGACACACAGACCCAATAACGTGAACGTGATTCTAGGAAGCCACTTGGATATAACGGTTTCTGCAATAAACCACATCACAAAAGCTACACAAATTCCACGAGTTATGAACGACTGCCAAAGTCAACAAAAAGTAAGTTATTATCACCAGAGGACTTCGCTCCTGTATAAATTAATATAAATTAATTCTGAAGGGGATATTCAAGGGTTCTATCTCAGCAGTCTTTTCGCAAAACTGCATTTTGTTTTGTTGTTGTTAACGTATTGTTCCACGAACGAACGACAACATTTTAAAACCCAAGCTTTCTGTTACGTTTTTTTTTTTTACTTTTCCCATGGTTACGTTATTTTTTCTTTTCCCACATTTGCATTAAAAAAATATTGTATTTAAATATAAAAAATTACACATTTTTACTGTTTTTTTTAAAGGGAGAACGTAATGAAAAAAAATACGCAAGGATTGAGTTGGCATCAATTTTGATTGATTTTTTCTTTTAAATCCAACTGCCCCAAATGGGCAAAAGCGGTTGCACATATAAATTGTGGCAGGGAAAATGCCACTGGGAATGTGTTCCTGAAGAAAAACAAGAAGTTATCAAATATAACTAATTAGCCTATTTTCCTCTACATATGTATTCAAGTAGATTCCATGAAGTAGGACTTGCTGTAAGACTGAGATAAAAGGTTACATGTGTTAAAATAAAATATTTATATTGCCATTATTTTGGTTGGAATCTGTTTATTGTTTTCTGAGATACAACACAAAAACTTGATTTTTTCATGTGGTACTATCTTACATAATGGGGGATAAAAGAGACTCTGTATTAGCATACCAAGTTTGGTTGAAATTGGGTGAACGGTATAGTGCATATACCAAAATTAGATAAAATTTTACATGACCGCCATATTGTAGATAAGTGTCTTAGCCATTTATGTCATATAAAGTAATACGGCCTATTGTAGTATTAGCTACGTGCTAAATATGACGGGCATATATTGGGTAGTTAGCAAACCATAATGTAAAAAGCTAAATTATTTTATGTAGTTCTATCTTCCAAATTGTCAGACCAATAACAATGTCCCTCCAAATTAACTATTTGCACTAGCACACTCTGGCGGACAAGAAATACTTTCCCCACATTAGCACACACTGGCGGACAATGCTGAAAACAAGAGCGGTAGTGATAAGGGATTAAGCTATGGCAAATAATTGGTCTGACTAAAGTTTTGGCGGTGAGGGGTAACAGAATAATTACTCAATTTCAATGGTAATTTAATAATCATTACAACTAAACATGTTTTCGATCGGTCTTAATTAAAGATCTTGGTACAAAAAAATACCGATTTAATTATTTATGCTTGTAGATATACTGCTGATTGGAAAAATACAATTTTTTTTTAAAAATAGCAATGAAAAATTACAGATTTTCTTATGACTATAAATGTGAGTGCCGACAGCTCATTTTGCTGCTAAATCGTCAGAATCAGCTGGTATCAGCATCTCGCCTTGCAGTGGAATCAAGAAATTAATGCCACATATTTGTTGAAGATAGAATATAACATGGAGGGTGTCGACAGCACGACCTATACTTTAAAAAACATAATCAAATATGGCTGCCACCTGGTGACTAAATCGGCAGCTCTCCTGGTGACGAAATCGATAACATAGCACGACCTAGGTGTTGGAAATAGACTCCAATATGGAGGGGGCCGACAGCCCAACATATATTTAAGAAACATAAACAAATATGGCTGCTGCTTGGTGGCTAAAAAGAGAAATTGCCTGGTGGGTAAATTAATACACTAGCACCACCTAGGTGATGGAAACTTATGAAATCCAATATGGCAGTCGAACTAAAGTGAGGGAAACTCCAGTAATGTATAAACAAATGACAAACGAAAAGCCAAGATGGCGGACGGTGGCTGTGTCGCTTACCAGGATGGTGGACTGCACCAGCGAAGATGGCGGACTGCACTTATCAAGTTGGTGGACTGTACCCTCAATATGGCGCACTGCACCTACCAAGATGGTGGAATGAGTATGGGAGGAGGGTGGTGGGGGTTTTCTGGAAATTTAATTTTTTAAAATATTTTTTTAAAATTAATTCTTTATTTAATATTTTTACATTTTTTAAAAATATTTGTTATATAATTTTGTTAATAAATATGAAATTTTTTTTAATGTTTGGTTTATTTGTATTTTTTAAATTTTTTTGGTAACTTTGGGTCATATGTCAACGGCGTTAAAGGTCATGATCAAAATTCAAGGCCACGTGGATCCAAGATGGCCGCCGGCTGGAATTACAGAGCACGAACAGCTCCGACTCTCCGGTCCCAGGTCCCGATGTGCCAAAGTCCCCATAACCCCTCTACTTAGGGGAAAAAAAACTTTGTTCTTGAAACTTATTAATTTTGTTGTTCTTATTTGGTTGCCCTAAACTAATATTTTGTTGTTGCAACTAAATATTTGTTCGTCGAAACTGATTATTTGTTGGGTTATACGTACAACAAACAGTTTAGGTTTATATTTAAAAAAAAATACGTTCGACCGCGATTAAAACCTAGATAGGTTGCGCTCGAGTGCTGCGACTTGAGGTTAGGTCTACTGGTGCATTTCAAATTCATACATTTCAAATATCGGACAACGTGCTTCAATAAAATTTTCAAGTTTTACAGCTTTATATTTACTTTCCTGTTGAATTTTTTTTTATTAGGATGTTTGTACCATTAGTTAGCATTACTAAATGCAATCAGAAACATTGTTACTGTCCTAATTGTCACAAAATACAAACAAACCCTCGAGTTGTATTTTCGAACGTAGGCGATCAAGTGAGTGGCCCAACAAACCTATACAGTTGATTCAACTAAATGTTGTGTTGGCATTTTAATTTCTTTTGGATAACAGATATATTTTGTTTATTCAAAGATGTATTTTGTTATATNATATATATATATATATATATATATATATATATATATATATATATGTTTGGCGCTATACAAACGAATGTTTTGTTGATCTTTCTCGCCAGTACAACGTTTCAGTGATGGAAGCTTTTGGAATGATCAACAATAGCTACATTCTAAGCTCGGTTCAGTGATATCGATAAGTGAAAGAACATTCAGGGAAAGTCAGTTGATAAGCTACTGCTGACTGGGAAATCAAGAAAATGACCTGGGAACAAGTGACTTATGGAATTGGAATCCTCGACATACAGTGGGAATCACAAATAAATAAACCAGTGAAATTCAGTCACCATATTAATAATTTATCATGCACTTATTATCATTCGCTCAATTTTCACTATTTTAACTGATTTTGCTCAATTATTAGAGTTTCAGAGTTAGAGTGTAGGCACAACGCAACGTTTACAGATATTAGTATGAAATAACGTGGAAGGTGAAACCACCTCTAGACTCTGATTTCGTAGTGAAGAAAGTACTCGCTCTCGCATGCCGCACAAACACGGCTGCAAATGTTCCAGCACTGAAGTGAACAGGCGAGGCGGTTTCCTTGGATGTGGGCGTAGCCTCTCGCTGATTGGATACGCGAGGTTTCACAAAGGGCATTGTGTCTGTTGGCTGTTGCGTGGTGCAAATATCTCCTGTTGGCCGGGTCTGCCGGCTACCATGCATGCAAGTTACAAGGTGATGGATGGCACGCGAAGTGCCTGTATGCCGGCCAGAGACGCCATTTTGCTGGCGCGTGCAGTTGGGACTCACCGTGTAGGTGGCTATTTCACTTCTGTGGTTGCAGTCCGGAAGGGGGGGGGGGTAGACTCAATAACTTAAGTGTAGTTGTGAGGCGAGTTTATAGAATAAAAGATATGAAATACATTTTGTGTGGAGCGCATTGAAATAAATTTCTTATTTAGTAGATCCTCATTTGATATTACTTAAATATATACGCGTGCCATGTATATAAACGAGAAATATTATCTTATATTAGTGTTTAATTGTCTTAAGCATGAAACGTACAAATTAATTATGGCCCTTAGTAAACCAAGTAAGAGACCTGCAAGACGCCTTTTAAACAGACTGTCTCCTCAAAATCATATGGAAATTTGTGTTCAGTATTTTAAAGGCGAACAAACTATTTCAATTACTGATATTCTATCTAGTTTATTAGGCGACAGCGAGTGTTAGTCAATGGAATACGATATAAATCGTGATTTCGGGGCAGCAAAATCACCTATTAACTGGTAAACCCAGTTGAATAATTGAAAATAACTGAATTAATTAATCTGTGTTAACTGATACCGGTGAAGCAGTTGTCCGCTAATTAGAAAATATGTTTCGCGGGTTTAGAGTCATTGTTACTGTTTTAACTTAAGATCATTTAACTTTAGTGTATCATAGTTATCATTAAACTAAAATATAAAAATTAGTGGAAAAAAAAGAAAGCCCTAATTGTTATCTCCCTGTTACCAGACTACTTCGCGAGCGCTTTCTAAACTGTTGTCTGTTGTTCCACCCACTAAGGCGAAACGGGTTCGATTCCCGGCGGGGTCGCTCCCAGATTTTCTCGGGATTCTGCCGTTTCCTCAGCTCTTGCATTGTGGCGCTGCTCCATACTCACCTCGCTTTACCCTCATTGGCTCTCAAGACCCCGATGCTAACAGCCGCCGAAACCTCTCCACCCATCCTGTTGCTCCAAACATTCAATATCGAGAAAAACACGTGGGTATACAATACTGTTATGTTACACAAAGAATATTTAATTTCAACATTCCTTAGTTAAGATTTTTAGGTGACAGTGAATTGTGATGTATAACCAAACCAATTACGCACGCATCTCAAACGAACACGCTATATCTAGAAGAGATGCGTTATAATGTTCTTCAGGACATACTATGTCCCTTATATACATTGATTTGGTGGGACGTATTTCTTGACTCAATTACCCTACAAAGATTGATATCATTGGCCCAGTTCACGCTTTGTTCCCTTCTCTGATTAACGAGAGAAACTTCTAACAGGTGACAGCGTTCTAGGTAAAACTGAGCTCGGAAATAAAATCATTAGTTTTGAGTCAGTGCTATACTTAACACGTCGTCGTAAAAATTTCTTAATTAATGAAAAACAATGGAATTGGAGAAACAAGGTGATATTGATTTTCACTGGTGTGTTCAATGAACCTGGTAGCCGCCTTCGTGGCTACACGCCGTTCACGGTAAAGTGAGCACTTTGTGAAGCAGTCTCGTCAGACATAATAACCAATAAATGCATCTCATTGTGGCATCGGACTTTCGGTTTTCAGTATGGTGAAATGTATACACTGTGTTTATTACTCACATGTCAGTGTTTACTTTAACAAGTGGCGGAAGTATATTAATTGGCTGAAAGAAAAAAGAAACCATTTCAAAAGTGCTCACTTTACCTTGAACAGCCTATACATAATTACTAATAAGAAAATTCACGAAAGGACTTGTCGCCGTGGCTTGCGGAATCATCCTCAAGATGTCCGCAATAAATTTTTTGCGGCCATTTTGTGAGTACAGTGTCTATGAAGAGCATCGTAAATGATTTCCTTACAGTGTATTGCATTTTCTAATGTTTTTTTCCAATTTTAGAGATTCAGTTTTGCTCTTAAATATTTTGTGTGTAGGGAATAAGACGAAGCTTGTTGTATATTTGAGGATAATAGGAGATTAACTGCCATTAATATTACTTTTGAAGAAGAAACAAAATTCATGACTTATTACATCCACAGATTTTATAATCCCGTGGCATAAAACTTTTGGCATCGAAACGTGGGTTACTTGTACTTAGTTTGCCTGAAGTATTTTGCACGTTTGAGGCCGAGAAGCGCGGGAGCGATAAGGGCGACACTGCCACGTGCATCAAGTGCGCCATGGCCACTAAGCGCAAGGCTCTGTACTGGCCTGCAGTGTTCTCGTCGTACTACGTGTACCTATGGGACTTCAGGTGGTGACCCTATCAAGTCTGCAGCGAAGTTGAATACAAGCTCCTATCGTAGTTTCGCTTGCGTTCAGTTAGTATAGTTATAGTCTATTCGAGGTTTCTTCACACTTTTGGAATCAAACCTTTGAAAAATAACACCATGAAAGACGTGCTTGGTTCTAGCCTTAGTATGTCATATATCACAAGCGGTTTATACTTGTGTTAACATAACAGTACCTTATTTTGAGATAAACTGAACTGTTGCGTATATTTTATCTATACATTGCAATATTTAATTTATAATTAACACCAATAAAAACAGTGAGAAACTAGGTGTGTTGGTAATGCCTAGTAATAAATAGTTCTTATGCAATATATTATTAAAGTGAGTGCGAACGAATGCGGTGCGCTGTCCCTTTGGTGTAATTTTCTAGACTTGGTTAAGCTTTGTTTGTATTAGGCGGAGGAATAAACATGTAAGTAGAACTAGAGCATGACTCCAGAAAACTTGCAAGTAACCGTGAATGAACCATACATGTGTGCTGGTCTTCATAGCTTCCCTTGCTCGTCCTACTCGCGAGAGCGATAGAATGTGTGGAGATCAGGCGAGCAGTAATCCAAGAAGCTTGTGGAGATTTACAAAGGGATGCCGCCACGTGCCGCCGCGATAAGCCCTTAGTGTGACTCGGGGCGCGGGGAATCTTCTAAATCGGGCCGGCGAGACTATTAAGCCGTGATGAGCCTCTGAGCGCACAGTCTGAGAGTTGTTGAGAGTTTCAGTTTGGAGAGTTGTTCGACCTTGAGAGCCAGGTGTGCGAAGACAAGCGAAGCGACGAGCCAGCAGAGCGATGAGTGGCGACGAAAGTGACCAACGGGAGTGAAGTCTGCAGGCTACGAGCGTCAGTGTAGTGGATGGACTCTAGCGGGCGGGACAACTGGATGTGTAAGTGACAGACATTTGGAATTATGGAAATAGACTGAGTGAGTACGTGTAAAGAATGAGTGTAAATAAAGTGACTAATCAATGTAGAGACCCTGAGATGAACTTTCATTAGAATTGACATAGACGTTAAATATAGCGCTCATTGAGAATAACAAGAATAAAAATGGAAATATATATTTTAATGCTATAAACAATATCTGTGTGAGTAAATGAAAAATTAGTTGTAGTTCGTTTATGTTTGTTAAGACCTCCGTCCCCAACGAACACGTATACGCCCCTCTGGCGTCTTGTATCAGTTTTTTTTCAAGATACAGCAGTTTGATAAAATAGACTTTATTAACGATTTTGGGCTGCTCCGAAATAATATTTGTGACACCTTCCGTTCTCATCTGGGTACGTGTTATTTTCATAGCTAAATATAGAGGAGACACGTTCTATAGTTTCGTCAAAAATAAAACCGTATTTTAAATATACTGCACCTCAGTTTAAGCGTTAGGTAAGTGGGTCAACACTTTCAGTCATGCGCAGTGACCTACTTGTGGTACGTTGCTAAGGAAGTTGATTTTATGATTTCCACTGAGCACAGCAGAAAACAGCGTCAAGCAAGTCAAGTCCTTCACTTGTGCGAGATATCATGCGTTGTTGAGACTGTATTAGACCGTCTCTTAAATAGCTGCTTCTCGTAGCATAAAGCACAAACACTTCTCAATTATACCTGAGATATGACAGTGTGTTATACAGAAAAGTTCCAAACAAAAAACGTATTTATTGTAACGCCTAAAATTAAATATAATTGTCTGTGCCTGAAAGGGCGAGGTTTATTCTACTCGGGTTAGGAACAAAGCGTGATTTACTATGNTAACGCCTAAAATTAAATATAATTGTCTGTGCCTGAAAGGGCGAGGTTTATTCTACTCGGGTTAGGAACAAAGCGTTATTTACTACGGGAGTGTTTGCCAAAGGAAAAACTTCCGCCGCTGGATGCGCAGTACTCCAGAAGGTAACTTTTAATTAAAATTTTAAGCTACATGAATGATAAAAGAGAAAGATTTTACTTAGTTACGAAGTTATTTTATACTTGATTTATGATTATTACAATTATCCTGTTTGTTTTACGTAAAACATAGAGAATGGAACATTGCCGACACTAGCGCTTACCTAGTGGCGAAAATGTTTGGTCGCCAAACTTTTAACATTGATACCCCCAACCAGTAGAAGTAACCTTACTGAAAGGGTCAAGATACAGATGGTTATCAAAATAATGGAAACACTTATGTTCTGGAACACAGTATCTTCAGAAGGTGGTAGCAGTGATGATTCGTGCACTGCGACTGACGTTTGTTATTGCACTGAAGGACGTTAGCCTGCAGTGCTCCAGGCGGTGTAGTACGTATTCGTACGTGCAACGGGACAGACCAGGTGAGGATAAATGCTGACTTTCAACGAGTGGAGAATGTCGTATCGAAGACTGTCAGCGTGTTGTGTATATCGAGAGAAACAATGTCNACGTTAGCCTGCAGTGCTCCAGGCGGTGTAGTACGTATTCGTACGTGCAACGGGACAGACCAGGTGAGGATAAATGGGTGACCTTGCTGACTTTCAACGAGTGGAGAATGTCGTATCGAAGACTGTCAGCGTGTTGTGTATATCGAGAGAAACAATGTCCTAGGTGGTGACGGTATACCTAATTCGTGGCAAGACATCATCAGCGAAGAGTAATAGGTGATGAAAACCAATCCCCAGTGATCGGGATGGCCGAATGTTGAAGAGGATTGTCACAAAGAACAGCAGAGCTAATACGACACAAGTGACGTCAGAACTTAATCACCTGCAACCACAGTCCGACGCGAGCTGCACAAATCACATTCGTTCAAGTGCTTCCGTTATTTTGGTATACGATGTTCACAGTAAACTGAGCACATTTGAAAGCCTTGCTTAAGATTTACTTGCAAGCAGGTTGTGTATTAATCCACTATACGTAAAATTAACATTATCATGGGACTGACCACTTTATTATTGCGTCGATAAATTAAATTAATTATTAAAGTTAACATCCTACAAAGTTTCTTAGTCATACTCTTATAAGTATTAAAAAACAGAAAGCAAAATAAATAATTTTAGTATTCACAAGTGTTTACTTAACACTTTATATTCAACGTTAAGACAAACAACTCCTTACCTCCGTCGTTACCAACTTTACTAGGAGCGAGTCAGAAGTTGTGTTCTGTAAAATATAGACAGGTAAAGTAGGTGACACGTGGTGTAGTGGTCAGATTACTCGCCTCCAATCTAGGTGAAGCGGATTCAATTCCCGGCGGGGTCGCTCCCGAATTTTCAGATGTGGGAATCGTGCCGGACGATGCTGCTGGTTTTCTCGGGGATCTACTGTTTCCCCCGCCTTTGCATTCCAGAGCTGCTCCATACTCACCTCGCTTCACCCTCGTCGGCTATCNGGGGATCTACTGTTTCCCCCGCCTTTGCATTCCAGAGCTGCTCCATACTCACCTCGCTTCACCCTCGTCGGCTATCAAGACCTCGATAACAAAACTCGCCCAAATCTCGACATTAACTCACTCAAAGGTTGAATTTACAAGTTCTCAATTAACAGTGGACATCATATATCTGTCTGTACGTTGAATGACTGCTCCGGGGGCGTCCCCGAGATGACATCAGGGGCGTGGGTAGTGCTCCGGCCAGACCACACGCTTGATATACTGAGTGCTAGGATCTCAGGCCTTGTGGTAGGACATGCTCGGTGCGATCTGGTAAATCAGATCGGGACTACGCTCGGTGCGGCCTGATGAAAGGTTAGAGCTACGGATTTGGTCAATTTCGGTGAGCGCTGGTCATGTCTGCGCTGAGAGGGCGTGATCCCTCTTCCCCGCCTACTGGGAGGCCGGGGTGCGGAATGGCCTTTCGGCTAAGTGCGCCCCGTTAATAAATAAAAGCATGGCTTCGGTTGTGTCTTACATGTAACATGTACGTTGAATGACGTAATAAGGGGGAAATGTAAGAGGACGTGCGCAACCGACGCCGCGACGTACAACAAGGCGTCAGGACGCAGTGTGAAGGACTAGACGACGTGCTTCGTGACCTGCCGCAGGAAGGAGTCGTCTCAGATTGAGATCACGCCACGGTCCCGAGGAGAGCAATCGGCGCACGACGCAATTAACCTTTCAAATTGTCGCCTCGTGGGTGGTCCGGCGAGTGCCGGGGAAGAGTGGCCGGGCCCGATCCCAGTCTCGCTTTTAATTGTTCTCTCTCTCTCTCTCTCTCGCTCTCTCTCTCTCTCTGGCGGGCGAGGGGATACGAGGTGCTCCGCGCGAGGCGAGAAGCTAGAGAGAAGTAAGGCCGACCTTCACGCCTGCATTAAGTGCGCTCTCTCCTTTATGACCTTCACGAACACCTCACGTACAGCCCTGGAAGGAATAGACCACTAATACTCCGTATGATGAAGACAAAGTAATAAATTGGGAGTTGCATTTTACTGCTTACGGGCAGACACATTGTAAAGCATTTCAAGCGACAGTTAGATGGTCCATTTAAGAGTTAGTAGCCCGGACATATTTTCTGTACATTTGTTGTTGGCGCGTTCACGCCTATCTCATCAAATAAATGTCCTGGGAATACGAAGTTTTGTCCATAAAATATTAAAACCAATTATTATTTTATAATATTAAGTGTATTTAAAGAAAAAAAAATAGTGAAAATAGCAAAAAACTAAAGGTATTTTTAGAGTTTGCTGGTGCAGTTTCCTCGAGAGGCAGGAGAAAAGTAAAACCATACAGTTGTCGTTACATCTGTTGGCATTCATGGCGTGTAATAAAGTCCCACTGTTACAGATGTGATTTCCACAGGATAGCGTGATGACGGAAGCACTGCATACCCGTGCAGCGGCTTGGGCGTATGGGCGATGGGACGCTGTGCACACGAAAAATAAATCTCGGGCCCATGTACTCTTAAGACGATGGCAACTGCAGATTATAACGTCGTCGCTTCTAAGTAATGATTTTAGACAGCCTTATCGTAGCCCGGAATGTGCTCAGCTTCCTCAGTATTAAGCTGTTTCCAGAGGTTAAAGGTGATTTGTCCACGAAGATATCCAGGGTGCTCGCTAGCACTATTAGCTTAGAACCGCTGGTTGGAGATGCATCGACACAATTGCCAGCCCTAGTAGCAGGTAGAAAGAGTAGGCTTATAGCCGCGGGAAGGACTAACCGTGCATAAGTAAGTCTGTGTCTTAGGCAACAGACCTTTACAGCCTCTGTCTGCCCGAGTGAGCCCACTGCTTACTTTGCGGAGTTCGACAAAAGTGGGAAACTCCCGGGAGGGCCCCACGCTTGGTTTACGTGAATTTGTATCTTCCTCCCGGGCTGAGCTTGAATCATGGGCAATCTTGATGGCGTTGCCCTGGTGGCGGACTGGTCAGTTTCGTTACAGTCGTGCCTTTTGGGTCCAATCTGGAATTTCATAGTTAAGAAACTCAACTCAATGGAAATTGATGATAATTGTTGTAATTGTTGAGGGACGCACGTTGGCCGTGTTGCCCAGAACTTTGGTTCGGCGAGCGTGAACCCTGCTGGTAAGTCGGGAAAATCCAAGAAGTAGTAACACTTGCTGACTTAAGGCACCTGATAAGGGTGCCTCTTATTTTCACATGGCGAGGGTTGATGGACATCGTTCCTGTGAGCTCTTGTTTTTTACGGTACGTCCAAGTCAGATAAGTTTGATTCCTGCTGGTAGTTAAAAATCCGCCATGTGCGGATATTTGCCCGACTGAGAACACAGGGAAAGACAAGGTGTAAAAGTGAAACCGTGTAAACCCCAGAAGGCCAACAGCTGGTGACCATATCATCACGTGTTGTAAATCGGAATGAAGGTAGACGGTGCATATTACTTTCACGCATGTCATTGAATCTCCGCTTATCCGGAAAAGCCCTGCAGAACTTACTACCAATAGTAAATATTCAGCATTCGTGGTGGCTTCATTCCGTGAGGCCAGGTGGAATAGGAGAACGAGTTCTGCCTGTGGCGGCAGGCAATGGACAACAGACATCTCCTCGAGCATTTACAGGAATGTGAAGTATAATATGGTGCTGTATTGTAATGTGAAGTGGTAGTGTCTCCACCACTAGTGTGATGGATCGAAGTCATTGTTATCGTATTGGCATAAATCGCTAATGCTTCACGCCCATGTGGTGTAGACACCGAACTGTAATGGTTTGGATGCGAACAACCGCCTGACTCAAAACTCACCCCGTGAGTTACCGAGTGGATCGAAGTTCACTGTCATCAGGACGTCTCGTAGTATTTGGTTTGGCGTGCGTAATCGAGCGATTTAAAACAGTAACTCCGAATTTGACAAGCTAAGCGTGCGAACCGTGCGCTATGTCTGAAAGGTGTTCTTTTTCGTTATCATTGTATGGTTTTCAAGAAACGAAAATTAACAGAGCAGTTCTAGTATTTCGTATGATCTGCGTAAGGTTACACACAAGGCGAGTGGCTGTTTCCCACATACGTCACAACTGGCTCAGACTGTGTGCTTCAGACAAGCATTGACACTTCACAAGTATCACTCTGACCATACAGCCTTAGTCATTTCATCCCTAGTGAAGACATTTGTCTGCATGTTGCAGGGCGATATTATTATTGGCCGGTACTGTACATCGTAAGGCTCAGTGCCCGGTGATCGTCCCTGTGGGTGACTGGTTCAAATGCCGTGCTACTGCTCCACGTTACGACTGGTTCATATCTCTGATCGCCGAACACAAAGCCTACAGCTTATTGGCTGTGGCAATGAAACAAGTTCTTTGTCATCTTAAGGTACGGCACGCATCAAAGAATTTCTTATTTGCAACACCGAAAACTATAAACTTATGAAGCTCCTGGATTGCGATGCAGCATGTTTGAAATGCGGGTTTTCTTTACCAAACTATTAAACGTGCTTCCGGTACACAGTATTTACCTACGAAAAGAAAACATACGCCAAAGACGAGAACCAAATTGTCCTTTAAGAATATCGCGCATTCTATAAATATTATTTTGAAATCCTCCGACTTCGTCAAAAACTGTTTTTTCAGACTGCTGTATCTTCAAACATACTATCCGAACATAAAACATACTATCCGAACACAAAACATACTATCCGAACACACAAATCTAAAAGGTAACCTCTTGCAGTCTTATGGTTAGACTGCTCGCCTCTCACCTAAGCGAACCGGGTTCAATTCCCGGTGGGGTCGCTCCCGGATTTTCGCAAGTGGGAATCGTACCAGACGATGCCGCTGGTCGGCGAGTTTTCCCGGGGAACTCCCGTTTCCCCCGCTCTTTCATTCCGGCGCTGCTCTATACTCATCTCGTTTCACCCTCATCGGCTCTCAAGACCTCGACGTTAAGAGCCGTCCCAATCTCTCCACTCCACTTATATTCCCATAGGTAGACGTGGCACGACGAGAACACAGCCTGTCAGTTCTAAGCCTTGCGCTTAGCGGCGATGGCGCACTTGATTCGCGTGGCAGTGTCGCCCTTATCGCTCTCGCCCTCCTGGGCCTCAGAAGCGGGAAACAGCTGCAGGTAGGCGGCCTAAAGCCTTAACTTCTAGCATTGGAAGCGGAAGGCGGAATCTGAGCGGGGGAACTATGGCAAACAACCCTGGTGCTTGCGATGCACTTTCGCGGGACGCTAAAAGGCAGCCAATGTCACCTGATAGTACTACTGAACATCCTGTGATTATCCATCGCAGGTGACAAAGCACTCATTTCGCACGTAATTTGACGTCAGCGTTGGCACAACTACAGTGGCTGATGTACCATCTTGTAACGTGGCTTGCGCACATTATACACTGAAGAGCCAAAAAAACTGGCACACCTGCCAAATATCGTGTAGCCCCACCCCCTTCCCCCCTTCATAAGTGCCGCAAGACGACGTGCCATGGACTCGACTCATGTCTGAAGGTATGCAGGAGGCAATTCACACCATGAATCCTGCAGGGCAGTCCACAAATCCAATCTGCCCCAATTTGAGAAAGGGTTGCACGTCTGTCACGTTTAATGATTCTCGTCAGTCGTCGTTTGTC
>NQII01004290.1:153076-195105 GCA_002778355.1 Clitarchus hookeri
CCCCTCTCTCTCTCTCTCTCTCTCTCTCTCCCCGGAGGTGATGGCTGGCGCCGGGATCGCCTCACCAATTATCCCACACTCGCGGCCGTGTGTAGGCATTCCTCGGCTTGTCCCGCCACGGAGGGCCAGTTCTTCACGGAAGTAGTCCCTGGCGGTCGTCTCGACGGTCCCGTGTCCGCCCGTCGCTCGGCGGGCGCCAAGGACCATGCAGAGGCACAGCTGCAACTCTACTGTGTACCTATATAGGCTGCCCTCGGTAAACTGAGCAGTTCTGAAAGCCCTGCTGGATATCTACTCGTTTGCGTATTGCGTACGCCATATGTAACATTAACTTTGCTATGGACCTCGTCACTTCATTCGTACGTCGGTCAAGTGAGACTTTAAAATTATTATAAAATTAAATGGTTTACAAATTCAACCTNTCGTCACTTCATTCGTACGTCGGTCAAGTGAGACTTTAAAATTATTATAAAATTAAATGGTTTACAAATTCAACCTCTGTAAAAATGTTCTAGTAAACTTCCTAAACTGTAATGGCAGTTTTTAACCTATACATTATATGAAAATAATACCATATATCAGGCAGCAAGTATAGGGACGTTTAGCCCCGCTACTATACATAATTGGTAACTTCCCTATGAATTAGACTGTTTCCTGAGCAAATGTAGGAACGCTACCGTGGATGTATGGGAGACAACCTTACCACAAACTCTTTCTCACTATACGTATATGCTGGTGTGGTATATTTGCGAACAATTCCCTAGACTTATATAATTCTTGAACGTATGTAGAATAATGGCCGGCATCACATTGCACGGGTTTTCTCTGGCCTACCATCATCATGTTAACATGCTTCCTTGGCCAGTAATGTCCAGAGACCCCATGCCCATCGAGAACGTTTGGGACCAGATTGGACGGCAACTTCGGTCGGCGGCAAATACAGAGGATTTTGAGGTTCAGTTGCGCCAGCTGTGACAGGATCTTCCTCAGGAGGACATCCGACATCTGTGTGGCTCCATGCCCGACCGTATCGCCGCCTGTCTCCGTGCACGGGTGGTCCAACTCCATACTAAGTGCATCCTGCAAGTGTTGGTCCCCAGCTTTGTTTGGTAAAATGTTTTTATGTTTTCTGTATCCATACTACCATGTCCTGTACCTGTATCCACTTACGTGCCCCTGCGGTGGCGCCTTCAGGGTATCAATTTTTTTTGCAAATGAGTGTAATTTTTAGAGTTTAACTTGATTGAGGCATGATTAAAGAGATCAGGCCCATGGTAGTGTTAAATGTACACATGGTGGAGTGACACAGGACCTGCACACAAATAGACCTTAAGCAGGGCTTTCAAAAGTGCCCAGTTTACCGTGAGCAACCTATATTCAGTTGCGTTCTTTAATTTATTAAACAAGGAGCACATAATTGAATGCTTGTCCTTCAAATGGTATCGTTCGGTCAAATAAAATCGTTCAACTGTAACATACATATACTCTACGGTATTTTACGCCTATTTACCACGTTGGGGTATTCGCGTATGGAGAAAACAGGAATGGTAAATCTCTTCGCTTACATACACGATACCTTTTCTACATTTATTCAGGATAGAGCCAATGCGTAGTGAAGTTCCCAACTGTTTATAGTAGCATTTATTTATACACCATTAAAAAAATTTTCCTTCATTTTACTCAAAAGTGCTGGTAAAAATTTATTTACAAGCGTTTGTCAACTGTCAGTAAAATTACGGACATGTTGACATTCAAAAATAGACTTTCCGTAAATTACACAGAACTTTCCGTGAATTCACGGAACCTCTCCGTTAATTTCCTTGTAAGGTTTTTGTACTTCCTTTTATAAAAAAAAATGAATAAATCCTTAATTTTCTTCGTGTAGGCGTTCTACTGGGTATAAAAAGATACTTGAAATAAGTTAAAACATTTAATACCCGAACGAGATTTTAACACGGGTCATATAAGTTACAAGCTGATGACTATAAATTACAATTTCTCGCACAATTTTTCGGCATAGCTTTGGTATTTCTATTACAGTCACATAAACAACATTTTCAGTTTCTAATAAAGTTGGCGTATTTTAAGTGTTCCTAAATGTTACAGACGCCCTATGCTTCTTTTCAACGTTTGAAAGGAAGTAGTATAGGAAAGATGACTTTGAGGGGCAGGATTCCAGGAGTAGGAGGTAGGAGTTGTCTGCCATAACGTCACAAGCGCGGCCGGCAGTCATGTTGTTCGGTACAGACCACCATCTTGGTAGGCGTCACAGGCACCGTCCGCCATCTTGGTAGGCGTCACACCCATCGCAGTAATGTTGGATGTTCATCCCATCGACTTCCCAAGAAATTAGTTTAATAAAAATTATTCTTAAAAAAACATTTTAATACTTGAAATTTTTAAATAATTAGTATCAATTGGATAAATTACGCAGTTCGTCAAAGTCCAGCATCATACATGCAGGTATACCGATGATTGCAAAAATAACTTTTTAAATTGGACAAAAATTAGAAATTTTCAAAATGGAGTTGGTATAAAACAAATATGAGTTCCAACGTGCGATGTGTTAATGCGAAAATACCTTGTGGCAGTAGCTGTGGGGATAACTCAGCATGAGTTCAAGCTGAGCAAAGAACTTGTCTGGAAGAAACTGTTGACGGTGTAACTGCATGGTAATGTGATCAAGAAAACATAACATTTGGGGTTGAATGGATGCAAAAATGCTTAATTCGTACAGATAAGATATGTTAGTAAATATATATATGCAAAAATGCTTAAGTACTAATAAAATATGTTAGTATATATATATATATATATATATATATATATATATATATATACAAACATATTTTATCAGTACGAATTAAGCATTTTTGCATCCATTCAACCCCAAATGTTATGTGTATATATAAAGCAGTAGCTAGGCAAAGTAAATACACAAGCTGCTACTGAAGAAATAAGTGAGTTTTTCCATGAATATGATTGAAGAAAATTATTGTAGGAAGTCTACTATAGAGCTTACCACTGTGGATGTACCTTCTCCCAATGCCGGAAAATTACATGGAAAACAGTGTTGCTACTGTGGAAAGATCTTCAGCAAAAGCTGTCATGCTCGTAGACATGAGAGAACCACCTGTTCGAAGAGTCCTTTTCGCACGATGAAGCATTACGACATTGGTACCATGATGTTTATGCAAGGTGATACGTTGAAGGAATATATCGAGATGTGCAAGGGTTCGTCTACTGGAAGCAAGCAAATGATGTCATGTATACCCCATGCTGCATCGGTGGGTACTGATTCGTCAGGCGATAATGACGAGACAGTTAATGCTAAAGATGGAATGAGTGCGGTAGAGTCGGTTTGTGTGGAATGTACACTTGCAAAACTTTCGCACGAAGTCGACGAACTGCACAATAAACCGTCGTCAGCTCTAAGTACCGATGATGACCATGCGACTCCTGCAAAGAAAATTAAACTTAATATTGAGGATGAAACAGGATGTGAAGACGACCATGAAGACAGCATTGATGATAATGACTATGAAAACTGTGTTGATAAAGTATCTCGTCAGAAGGATGGTGATTCTCTAGATGTCCCCACACATTTCACCGGGGAGTTTCCTTCTACAAGTGATGTAAAGAAGGCCGAAGGCGTCAAGAATGCTAGTTAATTTGCTGCAACGAGCGAAATGAAGAAGGCAGAAGATGCTGAGAACACTGACTGCATGTTTACCGAGGACCCGAATGAACTTGCTGATATACTCAGAAATGTGTTCGCTTTACAACAAGATGGAGATTTCTTGCACATTAACGAGATATATTGTATAATTAGTGAACTGAAGGATCGATGTTATATAAGATTAGACTGTTGGCTACTATCCATGATCTGCAAACATCTGAGCTCTCGAATATCTGAACAACGTACCCATCCGTGAAGGTTTCTACACCGAGTAGATCCAGTCGACAAAGTTTCCGGATGTGTGTTTGGTCGAGAAGGTTCTGAAACGAGGTAACAGAAGGGCGTATGTCAAGTGGTGGGGTTACTCTGCCCGCTTCAATTCCTGGGTCACTGAAACGGACATTGAGAGGTGAACTTGACACAGGTGTCAGTGTCAAGGTCATACGCCAAAATAATTTCATTTCAGCTTTTTCACCCTAATCAAATAATTTCATTTCAGCTTTCTCACCGGATCAATTTAAATATCAGGGGTCAAGGTCATGGATCAGAATCGAGGTCATGGGTTAAGGTCAAGTTCAGGTGTTAATATCAGTGATTAAGGTCATAGTGTCATAGTCAGGTTTCAAGGTCATGGTCCAAGGACATGGTCAAACACTGAAGAGCCAAAAAAACTAGTACACCTGCCTAATATCGTGTAGGGCCCCCGCGAGCTCGCAGAAGTGCAGCAAGACGACGTGGCATAGAATCGACTAATGTCTGAAGGTATGCAGGAGGCATTGAGATCTGCGCCAATTTGAGAAAGGGTTACACGTCTGTCACTTTTAATGATTCTCGTCAGTCATCGTTTGCCCCGTTCTTTCACGATCTTTTCCCGGCCGCAGCGATGTCTAAGATGTGATGTTTTACCGGATTCCCGATATTCACGATACACTCGTGAAATGATCGTACGCGAACATCCAAATGTTATCGCTATCTCGGAGATGCTATGTCCCATCTCTCATGCGCCGACTATAACACCACGTTCAAACTCACTTAAATCTTGATAACCTGCCATTGTCGCAGCAGTAACCGATCTAGCTGCCGACCGCATCGCGTTACTCTGATTGGTTCCATGCCTGTTATTTGCATACGCACGCCTATACCAGTTTTTTTGGCTCTTCAGTGTATGTCATGTAGAAGTTCATGGGTGAAGGTTCTGGGCCAAGGTCATAGGTCAATGTCATTGCCATGGTTCAAGGTTCAGGTTATTGGTAAAGTTCATGGGCCAAATGTAAATGTCAATTTCGGGGGTCAAAATCGATGTTCATTTTCAATGGTAAAGGTCCAGGTCAGGATCAAGGTCATGAGCTAAGGTCATGTGTCATGTTCAAATGTCAGGAATTAAAGGTCGAGGTATATTTCATGGGTCAAGAATATGGGTCAAGGTCGGGGGTCACTGGGTTTTAACGGGGTAGGAGTGATGGTGAAGGAATGGGTGGTGGTTTTTATAATGTTTATTGAAAGATTTTTTATTAATATATCTTTATTAAAATAATTTTTTAAACTAATTTCTTGGTATGGTGGGGGACGAACATCCAACATGGCTGCCCTGGCTGTGACGCCTACAGATATGGTGGACTGCACCGACCAACATGGCTGCCGGCAGCGCTGGAGACGTCATGGTAGACAACTCCTACCTCTTACTCCTTATATTCTGCCCCTCAAAGTCATCTTTCCTATACTTCCTAAGGATACGTCTTAGGATAACCTAACAGCTGCAGAAACGAAGATTATCTGGTTAAAGTGGAGAACAAAGGTTCGTGTAAACTCGGCAATGTTCGTTCCCGAAACCCGAGGTGATGGGAATAACGGAGTCTTTTAGTATTTTGCATTTATGGAGTCAGCTCCGTTTTTCGTCATTATGGATTGCGTTTTCGTATTTTTACTTATATTTTCGTAAAAATTCCCGTTAATATACAGAACGTTTTAGCAGTGTACTAATTTTAATGTATTGGTAAACTTTCCATATTATAGTTTATAGTTTAGCACAATATAATTATACACACATATATATATATATATATATATATATATATATGATTATCTGATTGTAAGCAAGGTTTTTAATCAATTTCTCCCTGTTATTAACTTTAATTTAAAGGCCACCAATTTTAAATGCCTAGACGGATTTTGTTGGGCACTTTATCGATATCTTTAAACTCGCACATTTATTTTGCGGTTAAACGCTATGGGTAACCTCAGCTCTATGTACAAATCGTGACGTTGTGAGATCAAATAGGTTTGGATGAATTTTAAACCACCGAAAATACTTAGCACGCTCATTTATAATTTAATATTATGGGTGGTGAATTCATTACGTAATTAAGAAACGAGATATTTAAACTAGGTGATAAGGAAAATTTCAATAGTCGTCCAAAATTTAGAAATTCTCATTTCCTTTCATTAAGCACTAAACAGTTATATCACTGAGTATTTCAAACTAAATTGTGTGTTTCAAGATACGTTCCAGTCTCTCATGTGTGATCAATCGTAGAACTTTATACTGAGAATTGCATAGAAAAGTCAATTAAGCTTGCAGAGAGAATAACTTGACTGTAATTAATCTTGGAGCTTGTAATGTGTTCGTTCAATTGACTGCGACTGTTAACACAACTGTATCAAAATGTATGGCATTGACTAACCAAAGTATAATTTACTTTCCAAATTCCACCCTTTTTTACTTTACAAGGAATTTCTGCAATGAATAAATATGTTCCTTTTAAATAGTGCCAGCTTCGTCTTTCTCTCAGGTTTTATGTGAGATTTTAAAGTGATAATCGAAGACTTTCCTTATTTGCAGTCTCGACACTGTGATAAACCAGGGTTAGCCACGTCCTGGCAGGCGGCGACAGGATCTGCATCTGGAGAAGACGTGTTTCGTCGCAGAATCAGTTTTATCAATGCGATATGCTTTACATACCACGATAGAAGCTTTTGTAGACCATAGCGCTTTAAATTTTCTGTTGACTATCTGGAACTTCATTATTTTCTAATCGACAAAAATTCCTGATTTTTTAAATAGTAGTTAATTTCGTCAGTATTCTGAAAAATCCAAACAAGGCGATATGTATATACTGCTTGTTTTTTTACCACTTATTTCTTATAAATGCTAAATCTCTGCACAGAGAAACTTGAAATTTAGGGCGAAACATTTATTTTCCTAAGTACCTACCTACTGTGATGCGTCATAGGAAATATTACAAGAAATTATTTCAAGAAAGAGAATTTTCTGACCAGTGTGAAGAACAAAACAATTACATTAAAAAGGAAGATAAAAATGGCTAGAAACTTTCGAAACAACGTGCGATAACTGAGCTGTAATGGACAGAGGCCATGAAAGAATAAAAGAGAGAAGAGAATTTATGTGAGAAGAGGATTTCATAAAAATGGGGGCGAGTGAGATATGGAAGAAAAAAAAAAAACAAAAAAACTGACACGACATCTGACAGAATTGTTAGTCAACTGAACAAATCTATCTACAGCATCTCAGCAATCGCTCCACCACCTAACTTCAGATTTTTATTAAAATTTCGTTTGCATCATGCTTGATTTTCTGGAGGTGTATGTGGTTCGCATAGATTATTCTGCTCTTTCGGAGTTTCAAACTCGGTTAAGGATTTAAATTCCATCTAAAATGCTGACGCAATATAATAGGTTTTCAGAAATCGGTGTAGTAAAACATACACACCTTACACCGTAAACACCTGGAGATTGTATCTCGCCAGAGCATCTCACTTTCCTTTAGCTATACGCTCACATAATTAAAACAACTGCATCTGAAAGTCATGTATTCCCGTCGCCTCTAGCAAACACGGCCTAGTAAATATTCACTTCGTAGACAATAGGTATAAAACGCGTCCAAAGGAAAAACCTCACTTCCACGTTGTGGGAATATTGCTATAAGCAGTGAGAGGAGAAAACGTTTCGGTAATTTTATTTAAGATTTTCCGAGTAATGTTCATCACTAAGCTGAGGAAACAGTAGAACAGATTATTTAAATAGCATATGATTATCGGACATACGATTAAGAATAATTGCCTTATCTCTAATCGTAATCTCATAGTTTACTCGTAACTTATTGCGTACACATCCAATTATGACCAATTAAGGGGTGCCTTATTCATGAATCATTTTCTTTCCTCGACACCGGATAAATTACGCAGAGCGGCGTACAATGTGGGAGCCATTCCAATTTCCATCCATTTAAAGTATAATTCAGCAAGGAAAAAATATTTCTTGTTTTATTAATTGCGCGCGATTATCTTTGTTTTTCCACCGCGGGAAACATCCCGATACGCTACTTCTCGTGCTGCTTCAGCTTCGAGCAGTGCTTGGCGTTCGTTTATCAATTTAAATTCAAAATCTCTCTCGCTTCCAGATAGCTCCAAAAGGGAAGAAGGTAGGAAAATTTAAATAAAATTACCTGATTGGAAAGCCTTTACGTCTGTAAACCAGGTCGTGCTAATATACCAGAGGCAATGTTAACTCTCCACACTTTATTAAGTGGCATTAATATACGTGGTTGGTTTTTGCATGTTTAATTCAACACCGTGAAACGAGCTCTGCAAGATCATAAAGTTCTTGGTGCAGGGGGCAGTTTTTGTCCCGAGAAGTATGCTCAAAACAGTTTCAAAATTATGTCTTCCGAATGGCGTACAATGTATACAATAATTATGTTGTTATATGAAACGAACAATTCGTTTAAATATAGAATATAACTGCGCACAATATACAGTAGTAGGGAAAATCTTTGCCTAGTGTAATCAAATCTTCTGTTATTTAAACTATACTACATGCTAAACTACATAAAAATTTATAAAATGGTTACAGTAATAAACTTATAAAGAAAGTAGATATCAAATTCGTGAAATGAACTGATACAGACATTTTAATCTGTATCACGCACATACATGTCGTTCTGGTTAATCAAGTAGGCTATTGCAAGTTGATCAGTTGCACAACTTGTTTAAGATACGATGATAACTGCTGGAGTTGTCAGCGTGCTTATGCCTGTATTATAGCATATGTATATTTGGTTGTTATTTGTTTATATATGTACGCACGAAACACAAGAAGCCGATGCGAGACATTTCTCTAATTTTATAAGAAACTAGTCGTAAATATTACACACACGCCATATTCTAAAACTGAGATTTCGACACTTTCTTAAAATTA
Source organism: Clitarchus hookeri (assembly GCA_002778355.1). NCBI lineage: Eukaryota > Metazoa > Arthropoda > Insecta > Phasmatodea > Phasmatidae > Clitarchus > Clitarchus hookeri. Next base: position 161,970 of record NQII01004290.1, read on the forward strand.
AAATTAAAAGACAGGCGTTGATATTGCTAATCGAAACAGGAAGGATTGATCTCTGGGGGTAGCCGGTTCTCGTGCCACGCTATACAGGCTGTTATTATTATATTGCAATACTAGTGTGACTAAGGCAGCAGGGCACGGCTGTCAGAAGGCAGAAAGTGGTAGCTTCTCTTGCTCTGTATCTATAACTAATTGAAGGCAGTCTTGAAATCGTTCAACACTGATCCTGGCTGTATTTGACCACTATGTTTTGTTTAGCGTTACGTCTACAATGTAAACAATTGTTTTTATTAAACATTTGTCTCTATCCAAATTTAAATATAACATAAAGATTACAACAGTGTAATATTTACTTAAAAGTTATTTTTAAATGTACATTAAAATATTTTCAATAAAATATTTTGTCTCCTTATAAAACGTCAAAAATGTTCATTGAAATACACGGAAATCTTAATTAATATTAAAAATTATGTTATTTTTAATTATATTAAACACTAGCTAACCCTGCCACACGTTGATGTGGCATAAAATATTTTGGTTCTATTCATTTCTGTGAAATTAATAGAAAGAAGTATATGTATTTTCAAAATCTTTATTATTGAAGTACTTGTTCGTATACAATGTTTTTAGTTTTACCATCTTCCGCGCGTATGAATAGGTTGTGTGGTTTTCCTACTCTAGAACACGACACATACAATTGGCCGTGCGAAAAACGTTCTGTTTCTAAATCTATTCCGCATATTTGCAATGACTGCCCTTGAGCTTTATTTCTTGTCATTGCAAATACCAATCTGACTGGAAACTGTGTTCTTTTAAAGTGAAAGGGAATTTCTGATGGAATAAATGGAATTCTGGAAAGTAGCACATCTTCTCCTTTGAAAGCACCTTTCAAGATGGTAGCTTTTACAGTATTGCCCCTCATTTTTTTTATTGCAAGGCGTGTGCCGTTGCAAAGTTTTGGTGGATTGATGTTACGAAGTAAATTACTGGCACTCCTATTTTCAATTTTAATATATGTGGAGGCAATCCTGGAAAATCAAACGAATTTAGAAATTCTGGCGGGTGATTTACCGCTTCATTTTCGTGTAATGTTACATCCACAGATTTGTATGTGATATTTTCGCTTGTCGATAAGTATCGACATAAATATTAGTATCGATATATCGATATATCAAGCATTGACGTACTTATAAGTATCGATATATCGTTTTTATATAGATCGATAGATCTGTTGCTCGGTTGCTACTTTACACTGTTGACATTGCATTGCTGACGTTGCATTGTTGACTAAGGCACTTCCTGACGTGAAAGCATGGTAAAAAAGTGCTTTTTGCAGATTTTATTACCTTTGCAGGTAAAACAGATAAAAAATAAAAGTGTACAAACACTCGTGGGAACGAAAGGAATATTTATAAAAGAAAGAAAATGAAAATCAGTTGATTTTTTCAGAAGTTACACGCGTCTGAACAAACGGACACAAGGTTTATATATATATATATATATATATATATATATATATATATATATATGTANTGTAGTATGTCTTGGACGTTTATTTCTTATAAACTATCAACACAAAACCTACCGCAGGACACTTTGCAATAGCCTTTAATCTCAAATTAAACTCCATAATAATAACTCAGTCTCAGTTTCTAGGCTAAGACCTGGTTGCCTGTTGCCAGTCAAGAAAGAGCTCAACAAAATAAAATGTACACTTCTGTGTGCATATATATACATATGTTTCTATACACAACATGATATACAACGTTATATGTACACAAAACGATTATTTATGTTTGTACCGTTTATTAAAAGGAAGCCTAAATTCTGCTGCGGATATTTCAATTTTTACTATCGTAATAATACGTACGCTAGGGAAGAACACTTAAGGAAAAAAACTGTTTGAAACCCTTTTTACGCATTTTCTTAGAAGGTGACATTTTACGATGCCCCGTAGCTAAACTTTAATGAGTCACTCATTCTTATGTGGCCTGTTCCTTCACATCGTTTATTATAACTGTTCAAAATGTGCACCCCCCTCCTCCTAGAATCTGAGGATAATTTATGGTTCCATGACATGATATTAATAATAATTTGATAAAAATACCAAATGTTTTTGAAATTATGTTCATTGTGTTTTTTTGAGTTTGTATGAGTTTAAAATGTTAAAAATTTCAAAAACTTATTTTAATAAGAAGTTTGGTTTTAGCTAAAGTGGTTCTTTAAGTCACAGTAATTGTACGTTACAATTTATTTGAAAAAAACATGGTGTAGTTATACTACTCACCTCCCACCTAGGCGAATCGAGTTCGATTTCCAGCGGGGTCGCTCCCGGATTTTCAAACGTGGTAATACTGATGGACGATGCCACTGTTCGGCGGGTTTTCTCGGGGATCTCCCGTTTCCCTCGCCCTTGTATTCTGGCGTGGCTCCATACTCATCTCACTTCGCCATCATCGGCTCTCAAAACTTCCGTGTTAAGAGCCGCCCAAATGTCTCCACTCTTTGAAATCCGTCGCTTGGTTTTAAATTTTGCCTGAAAAATTGAAATTGAAATACGCAAACCACATAAAAAAATCCCCAAGCAAATATTCTTCATATCATTATAATGGCACGGACAAGTGTTTTAACTGTAGCCGAACGTATAAAATCTGTTCAACTTTGACATCTGCACATACAAAAAAAAAAAAAGAAAAAAAAAAGACAAATTTCAAATTCCTACGCATATTTTAATTTATTTTTAAAAGAAATTTTCCACCATTACTATTGTTTCACATACTCTTTCAGACTATTGTTTCATATTACAACGAAAAAAATAAGTAACATACTAAAAACGTATAAAGAAATTGAAGACACCTGAACTCCCGTAAGTGAGCGAGTGTTATCCCGACAGCATATCCGCTCGCACAATCACATTCTAGACTGCGATGTCTAGAACGTGTTGTGTGTGCGTGTGAGATAGGGTGAGGAATGCAGAGCGTCTCAGGGCTAAGCCCTACACGCATACATCAGAAGGAGTTGATGCAAGGCGGCATGCATCGCGGCAGAGAGCGATTGGTGTTATGGCCACTCTATCTCCTATGGCTAAATCTATATCTTCGTATAGGTCTTGTATATTCGCTGTTTCTTCACACTTTTGTTTTGTTGTTTCATAAATATGCCAGGCACCACAAGCGTTTTACACCCGTGTTAACATAAAAGTACCAAATTTTGGGTTTAAGTGAAAACAAATTTTTTTTATCCGTAAATTATAATACCTATTTCATTTATAACTAATATGAATAAAAACAGTGAAAAATAGGCGTGTAGGTTATAATTTGTAAGAAATAGATTTATGCAAAATAATATTACACTGAGTGCGCACGAATGCGGTGTGTTTTCCGTGTGGTGTAATTTTCTATACTCTGTTTAGCTTTGTTTGCATGAGACAGAGGAAAATACTGAAAGTAGAACTATAGCATGGCTTCAGAAAAGTGCGAAGTAACCGCGAGCAGACTATATTGGAAAATTCCTCGTTGTAAACTACCTGTAGGCTAGACTGCACTGTCCTATACGTTTTCGAGTCTCAGATTCGAGTTCATTAGCTCTTGCCCCAATGAGTAGCCAGTTTTTCCTCAGACCAAGTGGAGCGAGATTCGGCCTTTGTCTCCTTGTAGACCTGCTATCGACTCAGAGTTTACCTGTGCGTGTGTAATAAACTGCGATGCAAGTGCAAACAGAACATAAATACACGCGTGTTTGTAGTCTAGCTTGTCCTACAATTAAGTCGCGAAATTTTTCCAGTCCCTGCCAATGGGAAGCAAGAAGAGAGAGACGGAGAAACTGACCTGGACACCGTCAAAACTATTGAGACTGTATTGGAGTTAATATCGTTATATGCATTGCAGTCCATTCACGGTTGCTTCCAACTTTTCTGAAACCCTACTAAAGATCTACTTCCAGGATATTCCTCCGCCTCAAGCATACAACGTTCAACCAAGTCTGAAAAATTGCACGAAACGACACAATGCACCGATTTCGTGCCCACACAGTGTAATGACATTTTGAATAAGAATTATTTCTTACTGTGCGTTAACAACACACCTATTTTCTCTCTGAATTTATTCGTATTAACTACAAATTGAACATTATAATTAATAGACTATGTATAAGTAAAATTTTAACTTAACCAAAAATTATGTAATTTTATGTTAGCGCAAGTATAAAACGCTTGTGATAAATGACATACTTAGGAAACAACCAAAGTAGTCACATACGTGGGGTGATCATGTAAGACGTGTTCTGTTGTTCCCTAGCAATATCTCGAATCAGAAGATTTTCATAAGTTATTCTTGAAATGGGGGTGAATGATTAAGTGAAATATTTTGGACATACAGTACTCCATTCCTACACTATGCCGTCTCAGAAACCAAGTTTTATACTCCTGTTAACATTAAGAAAGTACTCTTTTTGGTTAAATTTAATTTTTAATTATATTGCATTTATAAATTATAATATTTCGTTTATGATTAATATGAATAGGGAAGAGGAAAGATGTGTGTTGGTAATGCGTAATAAGAAAAAGTTCCTATACAAGAAAATATTAAATTGAGTGCGCTGTCCCTTTGGTGCGATTTTCTAGACTTGGTTAGTTTTCATAATGCGGAGGAATACCACAGAAGTAGAAGTTAAGCAGTGCTTGAGAACTGTTGGCAGTCACCGTGAATGGACTATGCAACAGAAAATGCCGGAGGAATGGGCCGTGGAGCTCATTTTGCCCGTACCTGTTCCCGTCGCGCTCCAGATAAACAAGTGGAGATGGAAAAATGTAAAGACATTGTTGTGGCGCGTGTCGCAACGCCCGGCCAGGCACTGTCTCGCGAGCCGACCTGTGTGGTGAAAGTTTTTCAATTAAAAGTTAAATATCTCAGGCCACGTGTCGAAATACGGCGCCATTGTTCTTAGAGCGGGAGGGGGGTGGTGGGGGTGAATGCCTGGCGGGCAGGCGCGTTGCGACAGCTGGTGACGAAGCGTTTAGGAAGTCGCTCGGGCTGTGACCAACCCGACGGCGCGAGACCTAGGTAAAGGCTGTTCGCACAGGTTTTACTGCCCGAAGGCCAGCACACTCTCCATCCTCCTGAACTGCAATTGTGATTGGATGAGTAAGGCAGTGCACTCCTCATGCCTTGACTTTTCTTTGTGCCTTACTCTGTATTCTTCTGTTTCTCTCAGTGAAACCTGCCCTCCTCGCCAATCAGAAGTATTCTGGCTTTGGTCTTATAAAGCCTTTATTCGAATACTCCTTCAAGGGTCATCAGGTAGCTCTTCTCGCCAATACTCTCAGAGTCTTTTGCCAACTCTTGTGGCGAAAACTCGTCATAACTTATGAAAAGCCTGGTCTTTCATTACATTTCCCAATCGTAAGACAAGGTCCTTTCGATCTCTAAACTCTTGGAGCCGTTCTCGCATGTCGTCTGTCTTCAGACAGTTCGTGTTCCATTGTATCGTCAACACTACATTACGTCACAAAGTTCCCGGTGGAACCGGCGCTTTCCTCACCAAACCTCCCCTCCTGGTGGCCGATACCTATTAAAAGGTCATACCAGGAGCGCTTCTTTCTACTGTACGTTAACTCCCGCAAACAAAAGCTAGATCGGCTCTTTTGTTTCGCAGGGCGCCACTGGGAACTTTGAATTTTGAGTCCGTCATACTGGTCCGAAAAGAATTCAAAACACAAAAGCTAAATACTTACGACACAATACATTTACACACTACCGCGCTCGCGCTTGTCCTACACACGAAAAGTTAAGTATGACGGCATTCCCTTAGCACATTCTCGGCCCAGTGCAACCAGGCTGTACTACATACGTCACAGATTGAAATGCAGTATTGGTACAGAGTACTTAAGAATGCAGAGGCGAAACAACCGCTTCCACAGCGAACTCCAGTCGCACACGGGGCGGCAGTGGTGTAGCGGTTAGACTGCTCGCCTCCCACCAAGGCGAAGCGGGTTCGATTCCCGGTGGGGTCACTCCCAGAATTTTCGCATGATGGAATCTTGCCGGACGATGCCGCTGGTCGGCGAGTTTTCTCGGGGATCTCCCGTTTCCCCCCGCCCTTTCATCCTGCCGCTGCTGCATACTTACCTCACTTCACCGTCATCGGAACTCGAGACCTCGATGTTAACAACCGCTGAAAACTCTTCTCTCCAGCCGCACACGGCATGCTGTAAATAACTTAATTTGTTTGCCGTCTAACTCGCCAATAAAAGGATTTAACTGTATTTTCTGTTTGATGTGATCATATCACATTTTTTTTAATATCTGCAATCGGGACTGCAATCGGATAGACCTACAGTACCGTGTTGACGAAGGTCGTGGATTTTGCCAAAAAATCTGTTGGGCCTTGTCCATACGGTTTGTCATCAATAAGACGCATAGGCCCAAATAAAGAAAGAAAGGCGTTCGAGTCTGTACTACCGGAGTCACTTGAAAACGTTTGCTTGTATTCTAGTTGTGGAGAACCGTCGAATGCCCACTTGCAAATTAGAGTTAGTTTTAAACTGCTCCGTGCTGCATTGTGAAATACGTCCTTCTGAGTCTCCAGAAGACGGGAGGCGGTGCGGTTAAGAAATGCCTGCAGGTTAACTTCAGCCGCAGTTGCTGATAACATCATGTGTTGTTTCGGGGGAAAACAATGCTTTTTTCATCTTTCTGAATGTTTTTATAAGCGGGGAACACCTGTTTATCATGCTCTCGAATAAAACAGTATTGACGTCTGGTGAGCTGAGTATCAATACACATGGCACGCGCTTCTGTTCCCGTGAGCTGCTTCGCCGCAGGACTACACAATATTTTGTAAGCTTCTTGATATTTCGAAACTCGCGTGGGTGATGTTGCGGTTCTATCTTTTACAATTTTTGAGGCTTACCCTTTGCCACACGAACGCAAGCTCATTTGAGCGGCAAATTAAAGTTCACCACTTGAATATGTGGCTCGCAAGTTTCCCGTTTTCAGTAGTTTTGCACTATGACATGATTCATCAAAACTCTTTGTAGGTTGACCCATACGTTTTCTAGTAGCGGCCCTTTCGTAGTTCGGAAACCCCACTCATGAATCTAGCCAGTCCTTGTTCTTCGGCAAAAATCTTTCTTCTATCCCACATTAAAATAAATTATTCATAAAACTACCATATAAATTTATTCGAATAGTGAGAAAGTGCGAATGGCAAACTATTTTCCCATACATCCAATAGCATTCCTACATTCGTTCAGGAAACAGTCAAATGCATAGGGAAGTCCCCAACCTTGTATAGTAACAACGGCCAACATTCCTACATTCGCTCAGGAAACAGTTCAATGTGTAGAGAAGTCCCCAACCTTGTATAGTAACAACGCCCAACATTCCTACATTCGCTCAGGAAACAGTTCAATGTGTAGAGAAGTCCCCAACCTTGTATAGTAACAACGCCCAACATTCCTACATTCGCTCAGGAAACAGTCAAATGCGTAGGGAAGTCCCCAACCTTGTATAGCAACAACGCTCATCATTCCTATATTTGCAGTCTTAGATGTGGTTCTATTTCCATACAATATATAGGTTAAAAACTTCCATTAGAGCTATTTAGTAGCCACAACTATGTTACAAGTACGTTCAACTAATCGGTTTGGTTACCGTAATCATAATTAATTTAAAGGTAGATTTAAAATAATATTGTTTGGAGTGAATAAGCATTTGTTTAATTGGAACAGTCTGATATGTCTATTATTGCAGAATTCGAGGCGGCAACAAAATAAGCTTGGAACAGTATTCGTATTAACTTCGTTTGCTGTAGGACAATCGTGTAATTTTGTTGCCTTTGTTCGATTACACAGCTCGAGATGTTTTTTTTTGGTGAAAATAAGGATGATATACTGTGTTTGTTACTTTAATTATTTATGTTTAATAATGGTATAAATAATCCCAACGAAGAACGTTTTACATGAAACAAGGAAGTACAGGAGTAAAACTTGGAAATATTTTTCTTCCTACATGTGAGGCATTAGTGTGATATATTAAAAAAAAATAGTTTCAGATGCCTTTCCTGTTGGTTTCGCTGCGGTAGTTAAGGCCAGAAGTACCGATGATGATTTTTGTAATGACCAAAATAATAATATACGTAGCACCATACACATCTTTATTTTCACCAAACAAATCCTACATGTCTGGAGCAACTAAATAAGAATAACAGAATAATTTACTTTCTGCAAAAAAAATTATCGAACCTGTGCAAACAATTAAGTTGGTTTCGCCAAACAAACCGCATTTAATTAAAAAAAAAAGTTTTTCTCAGTGCAGGGCGAACAAAGCGGGGTCGCGAATTTCGTCCTGCTGGCCTCTCGGGTTGTGAATTGTTTAACAGTACCGCTAACTGTGGTCGCGTATACATAGGTGACCTCCATATACCGAATGCGCATGATTAATTCCCTGGTCCTGGCGGAGACTTCCGGTAAATCAAGCGAATCTGATGGTTTATTAATCTCCATGTTTAACTTAGCCGCCCCGGCTCGGCTGCCGCTTACGTATCAGTTCGTTAACAGCGAACCCGCCGCATTTTGAATTATTCATCTGTTCTCTCGAGGCTTTTCGCTTACATTATCGCGGCCTTCGCTTGGAACACTGCCATCGCGCACCGTCAAGCCGTCGCTCTGAGGACAGTACGTCAAAACCCGTTCGTCGTCAAGTTCAAGTTATGTAAGATATATTCACATACGTTTGAAAAATGTGACGTTAACGTGAGAGCAAAATATTGAAGTGTTATTTACGGCCATGCGATACTTCCACACTTTAATACAGAACTCTAAATGTTGCATGTTAAAATGAAGAAAAATATTGCAACAACATATAAACAACCATAGCCTTTTCGCGGTTCCTTCACACTTTTTCAATCAAACCTTGAAAAATCACCCTACATTTGACGTGCTTGTTGTTTCATTAATATATTATGCATCACAAGTATTTTATAGCTCTGTTAACACAACAGTACTTTGTTTTTTGTTAAATTGAACACTTACTTATATTTATTCTATACATTGCAATATTTAATTTATAATTAATATGAATAAAAGCAGTGAGAAAATAGGTGTGTTAGTAATGCCTAGTAAGAAACCGTTCTTGTGCAAAATATTATTACGCTGAGTGTGCACGAAAAATTTGTTTGCATGAGTCGGAGGGGTATCCTGGAAGTTGAGCTTTAGCAGGAATTATGACACTTTGGAAGTAACCGTGAATAAATTAGATTACTTTTAGTCAGTGAACAGAGCTTATTTAAACTATAGCTCGTACCTTTTTTCCAACCTGTGATAAGTAGCATTTATATAAATTATGCAATCTCATATGTAATCTCGAATCCAAGACAGCAGTGGCAACACTGTTGCTAAAAGCACATTTGCGTGAGTGAAGGCGAGTGCTAAGACTCGCCATGCGCGGATCAACACAGCAGTGTTTTGAAATTGAATATCAGTTTATTCGTGTCTAGACATACAGTGTTTATTTCTGTCAGTTATAGAGGAATTTTCTCGTTAAATTTATTGTGTTGTCTATTTCGCGTTATTTTTGTAGATGACTTGTTCCGTTTCTGCATAGATATTGTATTCTTTAGCATATTTATTTGCACGATTTTTGTGAAATTATGTCTCCAGTTTTTGTGTACATATTGCATTTTATTTTGTATGTTTTAAAGTTTTTCCGCTGTTTTCTCGTTATCATCTTTGGCAATGGAGAAATTCCAACGATCCTGGGTCTAATTCTACCACACTACAAAAGCCCTGTCAGTTGACGAGCACTTTGTTGGACCGAATGGGTTCTCAATTTACATTAATCAAGATGTCAGATATAGTTACTTTTTTTACACAGTCGTTTGATGTGAAATCCAAACTTATCGTTTATTCCCGTATTTTATTTTTCCGTCCATATTTTTTGGAGGTACCATTACCGTGTAGCCGGATCAATTGGGAAACAGTTAATTATGTATTATGACGTTTATTAGTATGGCAGAGCAGATAGTAAACCTTTCTTTGTTTCAATCGTATCGCTCTCCGCGAAGTAGTCGGTTACAATGGACTACTTATGGAGAGAGTTTTACTGGTAAATAGCGGTTTATGAGTGATTCTCAATTTACAATTTCCTACCAATATCGAGGCAAACCACACATATTTTGTAGATAACGATTTAATCATGTTTTTTAGACCAAACAAAAAGGAAAATAATTTCCGACAAAGACAGCCTGCAATGAACATAAACAAAAAACTCCGAGTATACAGAAGAAAGAAAAGTTTCCATGCTGCCTAAAGAACATCTATCTTGTCTTTCCTGCAAATGTCCACTGATAAACATATTACATTTAAATTGAATTGATGATTCTTAACGTCCCCATATTATGTCTTTCGGCGGAGTAGATACCAAACGTACTTTAACGTATTGTTACAATTTCCTAATTGATTTAAAAACCCTACAAGGAAAATACTGCCCACTAATATCTCACCATAAATGGCTATCACTTGCTATTTACAATTCATATTTACATAATCGCCCATTACCTCACAGAAATTAATCGAATCAAATAACTTAGACGAGTCCTAATAAACAGTGCACCAAATCATACTGAATTATTTTATAAATTGTATGTCGATACTTGACAGGTCCAATATTTATAATGAAGCCAGTATCACATGTCCATACATTCCCACTTTAATTCAGTCCAGATTCCACCAGTCCGGAATGTTCCAGAATGCTCCGAGCGTCTCTGTGCACACTGGCACTGTACTCATCGTCCGTCCATATCACACAATCACTCGTCCTCCGTCATCTAGCACCCTCCGCCGTCGTCCGTCCTCTTCGCCGACGTCCCTCGCAGCACGATATTTCGCCCGAATGCCAAAAGACTGATTGCTCTCCGGTTGCTGGAGGTTTTTTTATAGTGTCGTCGGCCCGGGTCCAGAATATTCTTTGCACCGAGGACAATGATTACCAGAAAATTCTTGTTCGTCCTCTCAAGTCGTCGACTCCTCCGGCAGGGGGGAGGAGGGGCTGTGACGCCAGCCAGGTTGGCTCTCAATCATTCCCTCGGCCGCCGGGCGACGTAGCGGTGAGAGAGTCTGCCTGGGGGTCGAGGAGGATCAAGGTGGTCACTCCCCACAGCGTCGAGACATCGTATAGCCAGGTAACGTCACACCCGCACCCAGTGCGGGAGTCCTCAAAGAGTAACGGTATTTCTAAAAATGACACACACACACTCAAGACTTAGACGATATTAGAATGAATCCACCGATCTTTTCGTCGTCAAAATGAGCCATGGAACGTTATCTTTGATTTTACATGAGGTACAGCAGGGCTTATTAACCTCTTTTGGACAAGACTCAAAGCAACGGCGTAACACACACCTCGAAATACTGAGGGGCTCGAAGGCTAGGACCCGTACATTTTGGGTGATTATGCATGCTTATCAAAATGCCGGCAGAATATGACCAACCACGCAACGGGCAGTTTACATACAGCATTTCCGAGTTTATATTCTCATTTCTGACTGTCCTGGTCCACTCCTATTTCCTGCTGGCATAATTAGCTGACGATCTCAGATAACAAAAGCATCTATACTGAAATACGGTACCACCGAAAAAGCACAACACAGGTGCCGTGGTGTGTTGTTATGCTACTTCGCGTCTTAAAATGACAGGTCATAACAATTATCTGTGTGAAGAAGACAAAAAAACACTTTAATGTCTGGTGGAAGGAGGTCCAAAATACATTTTTCAGAGAAGGCTTAGCTGAAAATTTACTCTAGTGACTTAGAGTCACTTAGATGATGTACTTGCACATCCCATGGGTCTATTTTGAATTAGCGTCAATATAAAAATGTGCAAATAATAATTGTGGAATTAAAAAAAAAAATTTGTAGAGTGAAATATGTTTAATAGCAATTATAAAATGTAGTCACGATAACAGAAAGGCATGAGTAAGAACACGTTGTAGGTAGGGCCAACAATATATACGTTACTCTGGTTTGAAGGACACATTGAACGTACATCTAGGAAGAGAACTGAAATCATTACAGATGAACAGCGCCCAAGCCGGTGAGTTTTTGTCTGATAGTTCTGAAATGCTTTGTAACATTACGAATTAAATTCGTTATTTAATTAATTTTTTTTTTTCAAATATATATATTTTTTATAAAGGCATGACGACATATTCTTAAAGCCGAGTGACTGTAACATTCGAGTGGGTCACGACACACATGTTGAGAACCGTTGTGCTGTAAAAAACTAAGGTGGTAATTACAATATTTTTATTTACTATTTATTGAATGGATCAATTCTCTATGCCCCCAAAATTGATATAAAATTTAAACGGTTNACAATATTTTTATTTACTATTTATTGAATGGATCAATTCTCTATGCCCCCAAAATTGATATAAAATTTAAACGGTTATTATATAGTATTTATTCTTGGTATTCTTTGAAAATGGAAAATTAACGATGTTAAATTACAATTGTTTTTATGCTAGGAGTATTTGGTCATGCTAATGTAGCATTTGGTTTAAGTGGAGAATTCNATGTTAAATTACAATTGTTTTTATGCTAGGAGTATTTGGTCATGCTAATGTAGCATTTGGTTTAAGTGGAGAATTCGTCGATTCAATTCCAAAAAAACTACACTGAGGTCGATATCACTCAAACTTTCTTCCGTACTCGTCCCATGCATGTGCCATAACAGTTATTTACTACATACTGTCCGCCTCCCCGGCCCAGTATATACATCACAGTTAGCCACGTGTACACAAAGGAAAATAAAGATATCCAACTTAAAACAGATTTTGTCCGTGGTACGATGCTCTTTAAATAATACGCGCTGGGGCCGAAAAATATCACTAATTTCTAATAATTATTTTTAGAATTTCGTCCACCTAATGCTTTTTTGGAAGCTCTCAGGAGGCTTGCTAACCAACACATTACAATTGTTTCTTTGTTGATTTAACACTTTTTGCAAGATCCGAATCCTTTACTCTTTCTGCTTATTGAGTTTAATGTTGCTGGAAAAATGGTATGACGTAAACTAAAGTACCTTACAAAAGCTGGGTAGGAAAAGTGAGAGTGCAGAATTGTTCGCAACATAAATACTGTACTGCAACGCCAATATGTATGATAAATAATCTCTAACATTTGAAATGTTGCTTTTCCAGTAGAAGATTAAAACAAGTAAATGCGTTTTCTATTGCGCTGCCAACGTTATTGTAAAAACTCCAGTCAGCATTTACGTCAAAACATTCGCGTTTACGACAGATATTTTTTCTCCGAAATATAATACCAAAAGCGTTAATCTAACAGGAAATAAAGCTATACAAATTTGAATAAAACAATAGTTTAGTGCGGTATCGTAATACTGACCCCTAACGAAGAGTAACGTGACACCTAAAAAAAAGCAGTGCCAAATTGAGCGAGAATTGTTTGAGAATTTTTTTTTTACATATAATGTAAAAGCTTTATTTGTTTTTATAGTGCTATGTTACAAAATGGCTGACCAACAGAGTATTCATCTCTAAATTCAATGATTACATCATTCACTTTCAACATAGATAATTTGGTTTAATTCGGTTGAATNCAGAGTATTCATCTCTAAATTCAATGATTACATCATTCACTTTCAACATAGATAATTTGGTTTAATTCGGTTGAATTGTTCCCAAGATAATACATAGCACCCTTAATCTTAAAACGCCCGCCATTTTGGAAGTAGGCAACCTCTGTGGTCAAAAACTACAAAAGAAGGATGTACTTACGAAGTAATATAAGTGTACCCAGTTTGGTGAAGTTCTACAGACACACAAAGACAGGAAAGCCTTCTTCGGCAAGTACGCTGAACAGGTGCATACAAGAAGATGGAATCCGAGTTATTTGGTCATACTAACGCATTCTGCAGTCACCTTATATAGTCTTGAAGAGTTAATTTTTAAATGCATCACTCTTTTGTGTCTTAGAACGATTACNATTCTGCAGTCACCTTATATAGTCTTGAAGAGTTAATTTTTAAATGCATCACTCTTTTGTGTCTTAGAACGATTACAATAAAAACAAATTTTCAGGCAGCTAATCAAAATATTTAGAAAATTGAATTTTAGTTAATTTTGAAATAATAAATTATTTTATTAAATCATGATTATGAAAAATTTTGGTGCGTACGATTATTTTTTTATTAACGCATATGTTTATATATAACAAAACTTTTGAGAACATTTTCATAAAAAGTGACGTGTTGAACGCGTTCAAGTGACACGCTATCGGTGGACGTAAAGAACTTTGCAAGTTGAAAAATCTCCATTAAAACCTATTGAAAACGAACTACACATTCGTGAAATTCTTCAAATCTCAGTTTTCATATTTTATAACTAGTACTGAATTCTGCATTTAATTCCTACGGCTGAGTGTATTGGTGAAACTGATACGGTATTCTTAAGTTTGATCCCAGGTGCTTATTTGATAGATATGTGTTATATTTGCATAGCTACAAATCGCACTCGNCGGTATTCTTAAGTTTGATCCCAGGTGCTTATTTGATAGATATGTGTTATATTTGCATAGCTACAAATCGCACTCGGTGATCTCCAACTCGGTTTAGGCTTATATTCGCTAAGCGAAGTGCAGCAGAGGGTTGGGTTTAGCAACGCCAGGGAGGTAGTTAGTGTTGTGGTGCAACGACGGCCACACAAAGGCTGAGGGAGAGCAGGGAACCTCCTCGTCGTAGCGACCATGGATCACGAGTTGTACTAGCGCAGCCCTCAGACTCCGAGTCTTACTGTCGAGACCTCTCTATCGCCATATGAGTGTGACAACCTCATAAACCCCGCCTCCACGTGGAGTATGTCTTCAACTTCGCTTTATGTTTGTTTAAACACACAATTCTCTCATTGCCAGTTTACACTTTTAAAAGCAGTCTGCACTTATAACTCCGGAACTTCGCCATGCTGATAAGTAGACCGATATTCCTTAAAAAAAACCTCAGTTTAAATTTCAGTTTATAAAAACAATTTTTAGTAACTTCGTTTTAANCTCTCATTGCCAGTTTACACTTTTAAAAGCAGTCTGCACTTATAACTCCGGAACTTCGCCATGCTGATAAGTAGACCGATATTCCTTAAAAAAAACCTCAGTTTAAATTTCAGTTTATAAAAACAATTTTTAGTAACTTCGTTTTAATGCATCTTTAGTATTGTATTCACGAATTTTCAACATTTTGCGAAGATATGTGTTTGTCGAAAATTCCACTGTAAAAATGTTTTGTTTTTATGTAATATTCCAATTATAAGGTTTCCTTTTTGTTTTCACAACATTTACACCTGATGTTTCAAGATGTTTGGAAAATTGTTTGAAAATTTTTTTTCTTCTTGTTTTACTTCCAGTATTTTTCCTATTGTCCTTGCCCGTCTCCGTCCATGACTCATATTAATATTTTGTTACTTAATATTGCGGTTTTCCCCAACTGGCAACTAAATGTATTTCTTTGTTTGTTTCAGTTACGTTTCAGTGCATTTTCTCTGCTACTTCCACACAAACAGAAGAGAAATAATTTTGTACTGGCATATTGTACTGCAGGTATAATCGATCCTGTAATCGTATTTTGCTTCCATTGTTGTTGCAATTTTTCCTGTTATTGTAATAAAAAAAATTATCAATCAATTAAACACGTTCATCTCTGTTGACCACGTGACCTTGAATCTTGTATTGGCAAAGTCAGAGACACGCGCAGATGAAAATCGGTCTACTTAAAATTTAGTGTGGCCAGGTCTACTGATTTTGCAGTAGATCTCCTGTTTTTTCAGCAATCTACAGATATACTACTGAAATTTAAAAAAAATTACTCTAATCTCCTGTATTTTGTTTTTCAATAATACATTTTCGAACAAGAACAAACATACCTATTATAACACAATGACAATGCCACTTAGCACATTCAGCTGTTTTGAAATTTTATATTTTAAGTTAACAAACCTGCAACTTACGATATTCAATTGCGTCAAATTACGAGAGATCGAGGAATTCCGTGATATCCGAAGCTATAACCTTCTTATAAAGAACTTCTCCATCATGTTTTTTTTAAAGTTCACAGTATTGTAAAACGTTACTAATTGTGAAGGGAACTTAAGTATCTTCCCTAGCTGCATATGACACTCATTTTAAGAAATTGTATCTACCCTTATCTTAAAAAAAAACATGGAGGAATACTTTAATGTAAATCTTTTTTAAGGACAAAAATTGAAATCGATATTTTATTGCCAAATTATGAATTTGGTTACTGAAACATAAATGGCGGTCGTAGAAAAGTGTCAAAGTCAGCGAAAATCGCTGTAAGGGGTCCTCTGTTGACGATATTGGTTCTTCTGCAAAACGTGTTTGAAAGCATTGCGACACTACTGTTTCCCTTCCAGCAGATTGCTGTGTTGAATCCCTGCAGTCATTCCGAGAAAACAGAAAACACACGAAGCTTGCTTATGTTAGTTTCCATCACCATCTAAATCCTTCCGTGCAGTCGGATGTAACCTTCAGCCGGATGTAACCTTCAGCCGGATGCAACCTTCAGCCGGATGTAACCTTCAGCCAGATGTGACATTCAGCTGGATGTAACCTTCAGCCGGATGTAACCTTCAGCAGGATGTAACCTTCAGCCGGATGTGACATTCAGCTGGATGTAACCTTCAGTCGGATGTAACCTTCAGCCGGATGCAACCTTCAGCTGGATGTAATCTTCAGCTGGATGCAACCTTCAGCCAGATGTAACCTTCAGGCGTTTCAAAAACGTTTTCTAGGAACATCCCTTAAGTTAGTGGGGCAGGCCACGACCTTTGCTTTTTATAAAGTTTTTTTCATGTTGAGTAAATATATTTATATAATTTTAATGCAATTAAAATTCTTTTTTCTGGCAATACAACTTGAATAAACAGACGTTACAATCTACTTACAAATATTTTGTAGTAACTGGGAAGTTAAAATGCGTAATTTAAATCTACTGTATATTATTATATTTTCGTAGTCAAGTCTACTGTATATACAAGTGGTATGGTTGGCAGCACTGCGACGGGAGCCGGATGGGATTGCGTAGCTAAGGTTTATTCTACTCAGGTTGGGAAGCTCAATGCTTTTAGTTTGGCAACTAACATTCTTCGCTACTAGGTAAGCGCTAGTGTTGCATGTGTACCGGATTTTTTTATATTTCATACGTTGAAAAGCAGCATAACTGCAATAACCAAAAATCAAATATAAAATAACTACTTAACCAAGTTAAACTTTTTTTTTAAATATTCACATTGCTTAAAATTTTAATTTAAATTGACCTCTTTGTAAAATAGCGTTTATCCACCTGCAGAAATTTTCCCTATACCAAACTCTTCCATTAGGAAACTCGTTTTGTCCCTAACATGAGTTGAATTAACATTTGTATAGTCTATTCGCGGTTTCTTCACACTTTTTTAAATGAAACCTTTGAAAAATCACCCCATATATGACGTGATTGGTTGTTTCCTAAATGTCATCTATCACATGTATTTTATACTTGTGTTAGCGTAAAATTACCTTCATTTTTGGTTAAATATGAATTTTTACTTATATTTGATCTATAAATTATAATATTTCATTTATGATTAATATGAATAAAACAAAGGGACAACACAGGTGTGTTGGTAATGCCTAGTAAGAAATATTTCTTATGAAAGATGTTACTACTGTGAGTGCGCGCGAATGCTGTGCGCTGTTCCTGTGATGTAATATTCTAGACTCGGTTGAGCTTTGTTTGCACGAGGGGGGAGGAATATCCTGGAAGTAAAACTTCAGCAGAGCTTCAGTGAAGTTTTATGTAACCTGGAACGGACTAGAGTGCGCGCGAACGCTGCGCTNAAGTAAAACTTCAGCAGAGCTTCAGTGAAGTTTTATGTAACCTGGAACGGACTAGAGTGCGCGCGAACGCTGCGCTACACAGGCAGGACACGGGGAAACTCCCGGCCGACGGCAGCAAACTCGGGGTCCATCCAATATTCATGCTTCGCGGCCGCACAGCCGGGCCTGAAGTGAGAGATCTAATTTGTTTGGGCGTCATCGAGGCAGCGACCACCACCTCCTTCCTGGCCTTATTTCCTCTCGTGGTTACGCTCCATCACACAACAATGGGACGGGAGAAAACAAGGAGCGAGCCGGGGGTTCAGAAGGGGGAGGATGGGGTGGGTGGTGGCGGGCGAGGGGTGGAAATAATAAGCCCCCGCGCTCTCCCATATCTCTCCCGCTCCCCTCGTCTGGTCCATGAGAACGTGATTTTTCAGCGAGCAGTTAACATTCCTGGCGTCCACCTGTCTGATTCCTTCCACGGACCGCCTTCGGTGTTNGGGGGGTAGATAGATGGAAAGGGGTAGCAGGTGCCCCCCCCTCCCCGAGCGGGCTAGAAACAAGACCCCGAGATCACTGCGTGTTACCATCCCATCGCTGCTGTGTCGCATCTGCCCGGATCCAGTCTATTTATAGTGCTTATTTACACAAATATCGCTTTACTAAACGATATACCAAAATAAAATACAGATTTTATTGGTTCATCGGAATTTGATATTTCGTGTATTAAAGCAATTGACAAATGTAAAATTACTTTGAATATTCCATATTGAGAATGCGAGGCGTTGCATAATGATGTGGCGCCTGTTTTTAATGCACGTTGCCAAAGTAAACATATAAATTTTTTAATTCTCGTTTTTTTATTCAAAACAGAGCTTATTAGAAGAGCATTTTTTACATATTTATTTATGATACCTGAAAAAAAATATATTACTTTCGATAAAATATCGTCGAATTATGTCGACGATTTATATCGATGTACCTTTGACAAAATATCGTTATTTCGATATATCGGTATTTTTTTCAAGATCCCTAGGAGCCACCAATACAGTTGAGAGCGGGCACCAGTCTAGCACAACTGTCAGGGGCTCTTGTTTTTTGATCAAATATTCTTGAACTGGCTATACTCCCAAACACCTGAGTTCAGGCTCTTTTCTGGTAGAATGATCTCAACTGTCACGCGTCTTAGGTGTCCGCCCGTTGGAGTAACGTATTTATGATTGGCACAGTTAGGTAAAGTAATGTCTTCACACACATACACGCGGCCGATAACCGAAAGAAAAGTGCAAGTACGTGCGTAGTATATTGAACTCTAGCATGTGCACACGTCTATAGTTGGTAGATTTTGTTAACAAAATGGCCACGTTGCCTGATTGTGTATACAAAAATTATGATATATTTCATTGTTTTGTATGTAGCGAACCTTTATGATAATACGAAATTGCCAAACCGCTATCATTTTTTTTTCATCCGGAGTCTGTATTAGTTGAACCTACAAAATATAACATGATAATGCAAATTTTGCTTAATTTAGAATAAAGAATTGCGCTTTGTAATCATAATTAATGCTTCAGGTCATTAGAAAACTTGTAACTTTGTTTACAGATACAGTAATATATTAAAAATAATAATGCTGGGTTTATATTATTCAAATAAATTACACCCATTTCGTTCCAAAATTATAATAAACTCATTTTTTTTTAACAAATATATTTTCTTAAAACATGTTTTCCGAAAAAAAGTTTGATGTTGTGTTATTATTGCCAAACATGTGCCTGTCTATAGTATTCTAATTTAAACCTATAAAATCGCAGATTACTAAATAACGAAATGTTCAATTCAAGCACAGCTTAATAAAGGAGCTTTACACAAGATAAAAAGTGGCGGTGAGAATAAGCGACGATGAAAAGGAAGATACAGGCATTGGAAGAGGCATTAGACAGGGATGCGTTTTGTCATCAATACTTTACAGCATTTGTATTAAAAAATTGACAGAATAAATCCTAGAGAAACAAAAAGCATTGTTGTCGGAAGAGAGAGAATAAAGAATTTTTAACACACAAGTAATCAAGCTGTGCTTTTGGAATCAGAAGAGCTACAAGTTATGATGGAAAGTATTGTAATGGTAGAAAAAGAATCCGGAATGGAAATAAATGTGCTTCGGAATGTTGACGCTGATGTGTTTCGAATAGGCACTTCAGTGATCATACGAGTAAACGAAGGCAGTGCGCATTATTTTACATAAAACACATACACATTGTGACTTTTTATGGATTGGTGTGATGCAATTTGAGTTTACTAACAAAATACAGCACATGTTAGAAAGTCGATGTTTCATATTTAATTGCAATATCCATTTTAAATTCCCGTTATCATTAGTGTAATAAGTCGTACATATTTTAGTCCTCATATACACATTCATTTGTATAAGTTTCAAAGAAAATGTTTCGAAGTCGACCAAAAACTCGATCTCTTTCCTCTGGCAAAGACTCACCAAGCTGTAATCAAACTGATCGCCACAGCTCGCTACTATAACAGCTCATTGAAGCTAGATTCTCACAAACATAGGTGGTAACAAAACAAATAAATGACCACGTAGATAATTTTAGTTTGTTCGGTGCTCATGATAAGACAGTATTTATTTGGAATTCTAATTCTCACGAAAGGAACTGCAACAATGTCGAATGTCTGCCCCACGATTACTGCATTATGTAACGGCAGACTATAGTATATGAACTAATTACTGACATACAATTACAAGCTGATAATGCCTACGGTATTGCACGACAAAGGACACATCGCACCTACTGTTGTTAAAACCGTGGGCCATCGGTGGCGATACTTATTAAGATGCCGCTTGGGAGACGCGAGAATAGACTTAAACTCGTTTCTCTTACTAAGTTCATTTAGCTGTCACGTCACCTACAGTCACTAGTTCTAAAGTGTATTTAGACCGATAGGCAATAAGATATACAGTTGGTACGCGTGATCTCAACTTTAGGAAAAGTCATTTTTCCAACAGGCGTTTAACCTAATACGTGTTCCAAAGTCTTGCTGAAGAAAACAGAAACAGGAAGAAGACATGCAGGCACTAGATCTAACTAAAGTCGGTTTGCCTAACCTTCACTTCGTCAAAAGTAGTTGCTTCCATTGTGGTTNATGCAGGCACTAGATCTAACTAAAGTCGGTTTGCCTAACCTTCACTTCGTCAAAAGTAGTTGCTTCCATTGTGGTTTGTCTTAGGCGTTTACCTAAGTTCAAGGAAACATCTTTTAACACCAGACACACGCAATAAGGCCTTAAGGCACTGGATCTAAAGTAGTTTCGTCTAATCTTAACTTCACCAACAGTAATTTATCCTGCAGTCATTTAGCCTACAGTCTTTTGAACTAAAACCCTTCAAAAATGATTCTCACGCTCTAAAAAAATTTCCTGGTAAACTTCTTAAACTCTAATGGAAATTTTTAACCTATCCACTGTATGGAAATAGTACCACACATCAAGATCCAGATATAGGAATGTTTAGTGTCGCTACTATACGCATTTGAATGTTTCCTGAGCAAATGTAGGAACGCTATAATGAATGTATAGGGGAAACAATTACCATTCCCGCTTTCTCACTAAGCGTATACACTGGTATGGTCAATTTCAGAACAATTTCTTAGAGTGTAGAACATAACTTAATTTTAGCAACAGGTAGTAGACTAAAAACGCATCTCACCCACAACTATCAATATGTCATGTTTTGTTACAATCTTAGGCTAGACTAGCATATGAGCGATCCCAACCCTTCCCCTCCTTTATATTACAAATAATAGGCCACCGGAGTTAAATAGGGTTAGGTGACCTCCTTAGCGCAGTCGGTTACTGCGCCGCCAGTCTGCGGTGCGGGAGGCTCCGGGTTCAATTCCTAGGTAAGACATGGGTGCTAGTTTAAGGTAGGCCATGCGCTAGTTTGTAAGCCGTCCCCTGATAAGACTTCAGGCATAACACCGGGGGACGTTCATAAGCCCTTTCCAATCCCAATTGAATCGGACTAAAAAATAAACTCGGACGTACAAATTTCAAGGGCGGCTCGCTTATGTGGTAAAGAGGCCGGGCAGAAGACAGCTCGACACACACAACGTGTTGCAAAGAAGTTGAGTACTGAACCAATACATAGTTGGTGCGGTGACCTCTACACTCGTGATGTCTCCTCGCCTATAACCTTTCACATTCAGATTATAAAAATACGTAGGCCACTATGTAGTGGTCAAAACAATATCCCGATAGCTAAGACTGACGTCTGTGGGGCAATTTGCGTGTAAGAGCAAGTTTATTTATTATTATTATTTTAAAGGTATTTTATGGTTTTGTGATATAATAAAACTGCAAAAACTTTCAAAAAATAAAATCTGCTATTTCTTTTTCCTACCATAAACTCTGGAATTTTTTCTTAAATCCTTAAATTATTCAAATTTCAACGCGTTCACTTTCATTTTAGCTGAAATTTTCCTTGCGTTAGATGAGTGCCGTTGTTCTATTTATCTGAAATATAAAATGTGGTTCTACTGCGTTAGGGTTCATCTTCTGACTATTTGAAATTTAAATTTCAACTTAAAAATTAAAAAATTGACACCAGCGAACAACATTACAAATTTTCGAAAAGGTTTTATTCATGACATTCTAATTACATTGTCAATTATTTTGAGCTCTAACATAAAGTTTTAACTTTATGCANTTTTGTGATATAATAAAACTGCAAAAACTTTCAAAAAATAAAATCTGCTATTTCTTTTTCCTACCATAAACTCTGAAATTTTTTCTTAAATCCTTAAATTATTCAAATTTCAACGCGTTCACTTTCATTTTAGCTGAAATTTTCCTTGCGTTAGATGAGTGCCGTGTTGCTGTTTCTCTGAAATATAAAATGTGGTTCTACTGCGTTAGGGTTCATCTTCTGACTATTTGAAATTTAAATTTAAACTTAAAAATTAAAAATTGACACCGGCGAACAACATTATAAATTTTCAAAAAGGTTTTATTCATGACATTCTAATTACATTGTCAATTATTTTGAGCTCTAACATAAAGTTTTAACTTTATTCAAATATTATGATCTGTACAATAAATAAGAAATTAAAAATATTTTTGATTCCTTCCGTTTATTAAAAAAATAATAATCATACGACATTTTTATATTTTCCAGACCATTGTTTTATAAAACAAATAAAAAAAATACGCAATAGACAAAAAATCATAGAAAATAGTTTTCGAGAGGTGGTTCTTTTATATATGAGGGAAGGCATGCTTATGTGCTGTTATAAGGGTGCGTTTTGGTTTATTTTGACGTGTAAGCTGCTCGTAACTCAACGAAAATAAGATGTGGTTGACAATCCTACCACAAACCATAATATAAAGGTTGACGATAGGCAACTGGCAAGCGTGGACTTTATGAATGAAATAACCTTTAAAACTCCTCACGACCCCCCTTCCCCCCTCCCATAAAGTATATTTTCAATATAGATATTCAGTATGTACTTTTGTAAAACATAAATTTAAAAAATTCCTTGCCAAAAAGACTACACATGTTATGGAAACATACCCTCTGTGGGGAACTTCTCTTAAAAAATGTGTGAAGAATGCATTTGTTTTGAAACGCCTATCTTTAAAATTAACTCACTAAGGAGAAATTTCTTTAACATGGAATTTCCTATTTAAATGTCGCAACTGGTAGGCAGTGCTGTAAATCTCGGGTGTTGCTGCTGCCGCTCATTAACAGTCCGACATCGACACGACGGCAGTTCCGGGGCGGCGCTTGGGCCGCGAGGCAAGGGAGAGTTGGCGAAGTCGCGGGTTACGCGCGTTACCTGCTCGCCGAGATTACGCCGGAGGGCGACACTTTGCCTGCGTGTGGCGACGCTGCCGGGGAACACACCCACACGTGTAGATAGCGGCCTGTGTTACATGCACTTTGCAACGTATCTGTCTCCGTCGCCCGCACGCTGGCGCGAATCCATTTCGAACTCCCTTTGGCTCGCGCTACTGTCCGCGCGGAAAACATCCGCCCCTAAGTCGCCACGCTGCCACAAGAGGAAATGTACGTCGCACTGACAGTAAGTTCGGGGACACAGTGGTACAGGATGCCTACATTACGGCTAGGTTTCATGTTCGCAGAAATGCTTTTTTTTTTTTTTTTTTTTTTTTTCGGTTTCTAAGTAATTATTGGCAATATTTGATTATAGACAATTTACATTCTACGAGTTGTTTAATATATCTCAGCGTTATTTATACTGGGCGCTATTTGCTGGTTAGGAAAGTCAGGAACATATTTATACTTCATCAATACGTTTCTGCCTTTACACAGCCAGCAACTAACACAGAATGAAAATAAATCACAAAAATATTGAACAACTAGTAAAATGAAAATTTTCTATAACCAAATATTTTCAATAATTTAAGTGAAACCAAAATTATGACACAAAAACACAGAATTTCTATTTTATAGTTGAAGCCGAGCCTTTAAGGCGCCAGTCCACGAATTTATTGAACTTCGCCGTGATGCAGACAGCCAACACTCAGGGCGCCAGTCTTTCCACGAAACTACCGACTGTGCTAGTATACACAGAATATGACTGAATTCGACCGACAAAATTGGCGAGGGGATTCCTTATGCAGAATCAAGTGAGAAATACATAGGTTCACGTTCCACCTAACGGAAAGAGAAGTAACCCTTCTCAGTCAGAGAATTAAGTGGAGACGGGAGGTGGCTTGCGAAAACGAAATTGTAGAGATCGACTGGCCTGACGAAAACAGCAGGATCGAAGTAGGAGTTCAGACAGGCCCATAGAACTGAAGAGCCCTTAGAGGCTTATTTAGCAAAGGAGAGAAGTCATAGATTATCCAGGCTTGAGAAGACGGCTGTCCTGAAGTNAAACTACCGACTGTGCTAGTATACACAGAATATGACTGAATTCGACCGACAAAATTGGCGAGGGGATTCCTTATGCAGAATCAAGTGAGAAATACATAGGTTCACGTTCCACCTAACGGAAAGAGAAGTAACCCTTCTCAGTCAGAGAATTAAGTGGAGACGGGAGGTGGCTTGCGAAAACGAAATTGTAGAGATCGACTGGCCTGACGAAAACAGCAGGATCGAAGTAGGAGTTCAGACAGGCCCATAGAACTGAAGAGCCCTTAGAGGCTTATTTAGCAAAGGAGAGAAGTCATAGATTATCCAGGCTTGAGAAGACTGCTGTCCTGAAGTAACCACGAAATGACTATAGCTATTTCTGCAGCGACTCTACAACGGCTGACCGGGATCACGGGAAGTGAACCCAGGCAGTCGGACAGTATTCTGTTACCTACACGAGACGTTCACAGCAGCAGTGCACTTGATGTCTTAGATGCGACACTAATCCTCTCTGCGTTGCAAAGGTATTACATACTCTTCCAGCATGACTGATGTATCCTATAAAAGCAAAACGTGGAATAAATTTACCACGAACCTAAAATTTCTTGTCCATGGTTTAAAAATAATGTATTCACACAGCAAGAATGAATTCTCGTGTCATGGACGGCGTGTACAGTATTAGCTCTTACCTCCTCACCCTTTAATAAAAAAAATTATTTCTTGTACATGTGGGCCTGACTCTCCCAAACTGCATGTCCTGATTTCATTTACAATATTATACGATGATTAAAATTCATAATTTCAAACTGTAAATGAGTATAGACGCTGACACCTAATATTTCATAAGAGTTTATACATTTTTATATTTCTGGTATGGGCAAAGTTGTTTGTAAATTCGAGGTTTAGATGTTACCACTATATATATATAAATATTTCTAAATATATCACACCCAGCCATGTCTTCACCGGAAAGAAGAAGAAAATGGTTTAGTGTAGCTGCATTGTACTAGAATAGATAATAATGATAACAGAAACGAAATACCACACATTGGAAACACCATCCCGCATTGAAAATGAATAAAAGTGGAAGATATTGAGCTCAGTCGTGAATGCACCAGCCCGATTTTTTTGAACATTGTCACACGACAACATGATCGCTACGTAACTATGAAAGTTACAAGTAAATGAAACTAGAAAATGCTAACGTAGCTTTTAACAATGACAACTACGGCAATCTCCAATCGCCACTGCATTTTTTTTGCTNTGAAAATGAATAAAAGTGGAAGATATTGAGCTCAGTCGTGAATGCACCAGCCCGATTTTTTTGAACATTGTCACACGACAACATGATCGCTACGTAACTATGAAAGTTACAAGTAAATGAAACTAGAAAATGCTAACTTAGCTTTTAAGAATGACAACTCCGGCAATCTCCAAACGCAACTGCATTTTTTTTTTGTTTGCCATATAAAATTATATTTGTGTGTATTGTTTGCGTTTTCAAATTTTAGTATTGTACCAAACACTTAATATTACNTTGCCATATAAAATTATATTTGTGTGTATTGTTTGCGTTTTCAAATTTTAGTATTGTACCAAACACTTAATATTACAATTATTTGCAGCATCGTTGTTGCTGTAACCTAGGACCAGCTAAATTTACGACCAAAACAATTTACGTGTTATTTACCGTAAGGAATTAAGCTCTTGCCATACTTATCTTAAGGGAGTATTTTATATCACCTCGAGAGGAAACAGGTTTAGCGTATTTCGGTCGTCAGATGCCTTTGAATACTGTTGTTTACAATCCACCAATCCATTAGATTTCATGACAAGGGGCGCAAGCCTCTAATAGCGATAGTGTGAATTTTCTTAACATTTGTGTAACTTCATTTGTAAGATAAAAGTCAATAATATTTAAGGGATGAATTTGTTGCGATGGTAGTAGTAACATCAGACTCTGAGGCTTGAGGATAATAAATCAGTATAGTGGCTAAAGCTTACCTCCTTAATGCAAATAATCACCATTTATTAGCACCGAACCGGTATGAACTATGTGATTTGGAACCATCTGGCTATTTCTCTCTTCTCTCTCTCTCTCTCTCTCTCTCTCTCTCTCTCTATATATATATATATATATAACGCAAAAGTGTCGAAGATAAGTTCGTGAATTAGATTGTTATCAAAGGGTAACAAAATGGAACGCATTAAAAGTGACAACACAAGCCTCATCTCCGTACATAGTAACGTATTTTTAGTAACAAACTATTCTGAAATTAACACGGCTTGTATGTTATGCCTCATGAAATGCAGCTGAAAGGTTCTTTTCAACGCCATTATGAGAAAATAGTGGGCGGGGAGGATCAGCTGCATCCATATTTTACTCATGGTGAAGTATATTCGCTTATCGCGGTCGTCAAGGGTTTCCGATATTTTCATATTTGTCATAACACCTCTTGAGGGATAAGGACAGTAGTTCCGATGGAGTGTATCATTACTACCATTTCAATAAAACACATACATTCTATTCAAATTTAGTTCCAATGTAGTAACGCTCCTGGCTTTAAAATACGCACAGCTTGTTGAAAAGAATAGTACACATGCTACTAAACTAGTCAGAAAAGTACAATTTATATTGCACGTGGAAGAATAATGACTATTTGGAAACACTGNACACATGCTACTAAACTAGTCAGAAAAGTACAATTTATATTGCACGTGGAAGAATAATGACTATTTGGAAACACTGTGAAATATTTTGCTATAATTATCTTACTTAAATGTTTGAAAATCAATAAATAAGATTTAATTTTTATTAAAAATTTAAGTGTATTTTGTGACTGTTTTAGGAAACCGAATATCACAATAATCACTCTTATTGTATATAATTAAAAAATTAGTTATTAATTTTTACATATATTTCAAACAATTAATTTTACTCACATTAGTTTCAGTCCCGAAAGTTAGAATTTTCTTATTTAAAAGTAATGTGCATAAAATTAATTATTAAAGGTGTTTTTTTAACATTCGTGCCAGTGTTTTTTCACATGCAACCATAGTAATTATTATAATTGGTCTAACTAATGATTTTGTTTAAAATGTTCTTTTGAAGCATTCAGAAAATCAATACTCCTAATTTTTGTTGAAAACTTTAATTAATTAATTTTATAAAACTTTTAAATATCGAAAATGTAGTAAAATATGTTATTGTTACAAAATATTTGCTCGGCGAGTTTTCTCGGGGATCTCCCGTATCCCCTGCCCTTGAATTCCGGCGCTGCTTCATACACACCTTACTTCACCCTCATCGGCTCTCAAAACCCCGTATGCAGAAATGATTATTCACTGAAGATGTTTCATTATAGAAGCATTACATATCATAGTTCTGTGCAAATATTTGTACCTGATTGTTAATAGGCGTTCCTTGGTTGTCATTAAGAGGTGAGAATGAGTTAATATATCAGATTTTGTGTTAAGTTAATTGCTGCATAAATATGCGTTGGTAATTCATATATTATGTCCGTAATAATAGGTGAGAAAATTAGAAAAGCTTCTATTGTCGAATGTCTCAATAAATCTTCGTAAATACGACACATAAATAAATAAATAAATAATGTAATATGGTGGGTGACGCGGGCTCTTAAGAGCCGTCCAAATCTCTCTATTCCACGACTACTATTTAACGAGTTCTGCATGTCGCATAGTGAGGCTCAGCACTCCATTGCAAACCAGTATCCTTATACCTATAATACCGGTATAGTGGTTCCTAACCTTTATGTGACCAGGGACCACTATGGTTTATTGATTCTTAGGGAGGACCACGAGGATCAAGAATAATAAACTGTATTTACCTTAAAATAAACTTTAATAAAAACGTTTGACTTAATAGTAACATGCACTGAAAGTACTATCATAATATAAAAATAACGTTTCTTATAGAAAATTAAATTAGCCAAATTATCAATGTGATTTTTTGAGCTTGCATCTCCTTTACAAGCTGGGTAATCCTCGGGCTTATATTATTGCTCAAAGCAACGCGCATATCATCACTTGCATTCGAACGACTCCTGGACTTGTTTTTAATTACAAGCAAAGCAAAAAATCCTTGTTCACACAAATAAGTCGTGGAGAACAGCATAAGATAGCGAAAGGCATTTTCCTGAATTTTAGAATATGACATTGCTTTTTTACACCAAAACTCCTCGAGGGCAATGTCAGGTTCAAACGCGTCTTTGCAGTTTCTATCATNAGGACCACGAGGATCAAGAATAATAAACTGTATTTACCTTAAAATAAACTTTAATAAAAACGTTTGACTTAATAGCAACATGCACTGAAAGTACTATCATAATATAAAAATAACGTTTCTTATAGAAAATTAAATTAGCCAAATTATCAATGTGATTTTTTGAGCTTGCATCTCCTTTACAAGCTGGGTAATCCTCGGGCTTATATTATTGCTCAAAGCAACGCGCATATCATCACTTGCATTCGAACGACTCCTGGACTTGTTTTTAATTACAAGCAAAGCAAAAAATCCTTGTTCACACAAATAAGTCGTGGAAAACAGCATAAGATAGCGAAAGGCATTTTCCTGAATTTTAGAGTNTCCTGGACTTGTTTTTAATTACAAGCAAAGCAAAAAATCCTTGTTCACACAAATAAGTCGTGGAAAACAGCATAAGATAGCGAAAGGCATTTTCCTGAATTTTAGAGTATGACATTGCTTTTTTACACCAAAACTCCTCGAGGGCAATGTCAGGTTCAAACGCGTCTTTGCAGTTTCTATCATTTTGCAATTCAATGAGCTCTTCGTGGACTTCGTCAGCAACCTCTCCAACATTGATACCGAAAGGGTTCCGAATCAGCTTTTGGATACCTCTCGATTAGGTTTGGTTATATTCCGGGAAGTAACGATTGAATTCATCAACCAGCGTTTGCAGATGACTTCTGATGTTCTCTTGTATAGCCGCTCTGAGCATAACATATTTTTCGTCATCGGCGAGCGCTTTTAATGTCGCAAATGCAGAAAAATTGTTTTCGACAACTTTACCCATCCATAGTTGAAGTTTGCAAATAAAGGCGCGAAGTTTATCTTCAAAGATAAATATGTTTGCTACCCTTTCTAAATTTCTATTTCCGGAACTTTGCAACTGCAAGTTTGGCTTATTTAAATGTGTGAAAATATCCACAAGATAAGCCAAGTGCAGCTGAGATATCTGATCAGTAAACGTCTCTTGTAAATCTTTCATTTTCTTATCTGCTAGAAACTGCTCAACTCTCTCCCTCAGTTCATATAATCTTCCTAGCATGTTTCCTTTCGAAAGCCAACGAACTTTGGTGTGAAAAAGAAGGGTCTCATGATTGGAGTCCATTTCAGAACACAGTTCTTTAAAAAGGCGTAAATTTAAGGCACTACGTTTGATGACCTTGACCATTTTTATGGCCAATTGCATTGTGTTGGCAAGGCATTCCGGAAGAGTCTTAGAAGCAAACGCCTGGCGATGTATGTGATACAATGCGTTGTTAATGCAGAGGGATGCTTCTGTTTTATTAATGTCGCGAGACCGGAGCGTGAACCTAACATAGCTGGAGCTCCATCCGTACAGAAACTGGCAAGCTTTTCCCACGTAATATTACGCTTCTCAAAATATTCGCTTATTATGTTCATGACATCGATACCTTTTGACGTTGTTACCAGCTCCCACGAAATCAGTTATTCTTCTTTGATTTACTCTTTGTCGTCTAAAAAGCGGACAAACACGAGCAACTGACAACAATTAGAAACATCCGTCGATTCATCGCACTGCAAAGCAAAATATGGCGATTTTTTAATTTTTGAAACATGTTGCTCCTCGATGTCGTTTGACATTATTTCAATTCTAGCTTTTACTGTGTTGTTCGATAATGGTATTTCTTGTATTTTCTTTTTGGCTTCCATCCCTTCAGTTTCTTCGACAGCTTTGATCAAACAACGTTTCACGAGTGTTTCTCCTATCGTGCGTGGCTTTTTTGATCGCGCTATCAATTTCAATATCTCATATGACGCAGCTAATGCATTTTCCGATGACGCAAATCTTGTGCCACTAGCCCCAAGTTTCATCAGCTTTAGATTCTCTAATTTTCCTTCGAAGAATTATGGTGATCGGTCACAGAAATTAGGATGCACCGTTTCTAAGTTGCGTTTTAATTTTGCTGGCTTCAAAGTATCATTTCCGAGAACAGTGGCACATATAACGCAATGGGATTTCGTTTCCCCACTACTTTCAACGGAGGTAAATCCATATTTAATATAACTTTTGTCATATTTTCGCTTAGGCACCATATTCTGAAAATAAAACCCAAACGCAATCTAATATAAAAAGTATAAAAAAATATAAAAGTTATATTCTTTTTAATTACATTTGAAATTCATTTTTATCCTTAGCTAAAAGTTAACATGTATATTGAGTCACTGTATTAAATGACTAGCTACTTACACACAAATTTCAAGAAAGAGAGAGCCAATTTATATTTTACGTCCACACTTAAAGCGGTTAAGACACACGTTAGGTAAATACCACTGGAACCGTGCGACTGAGCCGACTGACGCTCGCTGCAGGGTAATGTAGATNGCGCCGCTAGGGCGTCAGGCACCGCTTAACTCGTAACTCGTAACCTAGTAATGAGGTTCGAATTTCTTGAAATATTAACTGATACTGATGTTTAGCAACTACATTAATCGTCGTAACAGTTTACATTTGACATAAAAGCACAAGTTTCTGTTATTATTATTTTTAATGACGTGCTAGTCTTCAGTAATAACTTTAAAAACTTAAATGGAAATATGTGGCCGCCTATACAAAGTTACATTGTCACGAAATTTGAGAAACGTCAAAAGAGGCCTAATAAGATGCCTNAAATATGTGGCCGCCTATACAAAGTTACATTGTCACGAAATTTGAGAAACGTCAAAAGAGGCCTAATAAGATGCCTGTACTGTAGTTGTTGAATCCCAGTAAAATAAATACATGTTCCGTGGACGACTTCTTTAGTCCTCGCGGCCACCTGTTAGGAACCACTGACCTGTATAAAGGGAAGGCTAAAAGCTGTTCACGGTAAAGAGAGCACTTTCGTAACCAACCTATGAGAAATGCCACTGACCCTATCTACCTGCATTTAGAAATGCACACTGATTGCGTTGTGCGCTTGGTAAAGTTGGTATCAACAGAGGGTAAGTATTCCCGTGTCTGTCTATACCTTGAATTAAAAGTGTTGGGTAAACATGTGTGAACACTAATTTGATTTTGTTTTATGTTTGTTTTAAATTGTATAAGTTGTGTCTGTTGTGTTGGCACTTGTTTCATGTCAATATATAATTCTGTTAGTTCTTTTATTATTTATTTGGTGTTACGCCAAATATTTTTCCCCCGTTGGAACGTACTCTAGTTCTGCTTAATATTTTTGTTTATTCACTTTGAAGTTGTAAAACAAACTTTGTCATCTGGAAATTTTTGTAATGTTTAAAATGTATCTGTGCATTTATTATATTTTATGTTTATTGTTTAAAGAAATATTTTTCTTTGTGTCTATTAATTATTTACGTACGTAATGTTGCGTAAACTCGTAATTTCCAATTATCAAAATGAAAAACTTCATTTGTGTATTAGAATATGGCTTTCTCGACTTTCGAGTTATGTATCGATTAGTCGCGCGAGACCATGAAGTCCGGAGCATACCTTAGTATACATAGGTTTCCGCTCAGGTAACTTCCTTATTCTTAGTTTTCTCGCCACACAGCATGTAGTCCACTTACGTTTGCTTACTTTTCGAATCTTTCATCATCTTGAGATGAAATAGTTTTATCCGCCGTTTTGGGTAAATTTGTTTGCAGATATTTGGCCACGTGATTATATGATTTTTTGTGTTTGCGATATTTCTGAAGCTTTATTTGGCATTTATGTCTAGCGGTTCCCGGAATGGCCTAATCTTGTGGCCAGCTTTTCATCTTGATGTGACGTGAGCCGCACACCCATTCGTGGCATGGCCGTTGTGACCATTATTCCACTTCTTTCGGCCGGCAACGCAGTAAATTTTTAATTTCTGGAACCAAGTAACCTCTAATTCATTTTTTGCGAGCTGCATGTGCTCGGGAGCGCTCCGAACTTTCTGACTGACGTGACGTCAGGTGATGTTTGTGTCATTTTTTAAACTGTTCAACTACGAAATTATTTTTGTTTTCGTCTTAAAATAAAAGTTAGAATAATGTATTAAAAGTCATGGTCATATAATATAACAAAACACAATTTAACTAATTCTGAAACAAATAATAATAAGAAAAAATTATATTCTCATAAAAAAAATAACATTTGTTTGTTTATTTACACA
>NQII01004290.1:197329-213181 GCA_002778355.1 Clitarchus hookeri
TCTAGTGGCGGTGACCGGCGCAAGTGTAAGAGCTCGCTAGTCGAGCTCCGGTGGGAGCCGCTCATAGGAACTAGTGATCCCTGGGGCGTCTCCCTGCCGTCACAAAAAGCTTCCAACTCATGTCCACCTCCTCGCGGTATGGGCTGGTAACATGAGGGCCGCCCCATGGCTAACGGAGTGAGGACGATTGAAGGCGGTGACGGCCTGTCTGTGCACAGATAATCAGTCACGGCGAGGTTATGTGCAGTCTCCAGAGGCTGTATATATTCTTCGCCTTGCGGTGAAGACCCGCGAACCGAATTGCACACACCCCAGCTGAGGCTTGATTTGGCAAATCGGGCTGATCTTGGGGTGGCTGAGCTCTGATGAAGGGGCTGTCTGGCGTCCTGGAAGGGCTGGGCTTCCCTGGGTGAAAACTCAAGCGTGCATGTCTGAAAATTGTGGGTACCCAGGAGATCAGTGTAAAGCCCCGGCTTAGGCCGTGCTGATCACGGGTCAGACTCTGGGTGGCATTGGTTGAACCTTTTGCTTAGAAGGAGATCTGGAGGTGTGTGTTTGCCTGGATGGCTGAGTCTGTTGTGCCGGAAAAAGTCAGTAGCAGCTGCCGTGGAACGCAAGCGTACTGACCTGCCTCAGACCGAGTTTCAAAGGGTTGATGCATACTAACGAAGGATCGACGGTCTAGTCCGCCTAGTAAGAGGACTCGTTTACAAAGCGGGTTTTGTAGAGTGGGGATAGCACTCGGCCCCATCAAGGTGGCACGTCAGGATTCAACTCCTTACGCTGCTGTTGACAGGTGAGGTGGAACCACCCTCGGGTGGAGAACCTCCACCCACTGCGATTGGAAAGAGCGTTTTCTCTTTCTATTGAGAGCCTTCAACTGCTCCCAATTAAGGAGTTACTGATCTGACTCCAAATCGATGTGTACTGAATTAATGCCTGGCAGAGCGCACCTCCGCGTCCTGATACCTGACGTGAAGTCTGAAGTGACAATTATATGCCTGGAAAAATCCTTATCTGAGGTGCGGTCTTAAGTACTTATGTAAGCTCAGAATAGTTTCTCCGGTTATACCCTAGGGATCAGGTACAGGAGGGTGAGTCTTTAGGATCAAGCTGTTTGGATAAACAGACAACATGGCTCTTTACAACGAGGGTATGAGAGCCGATGAGGGTGAAATGAGGTGGGAACGGAGCAGCGCCAGAAGGCAAGGCCGGGGAAACGGTAATAACTGAGAAACCCCGCCAACCAGCGGCATCGTCTGGCACGATCCCCACTTGCGAAAATCCGGGAGTGACCGGGCCTTGGTGAGAGGCGAGCAGTCTAACCGCTCAGCCACCACGGACCCTTAGTACTGGGAAATACATGTCAATGAAATTCGAATTTTTAAATCAACTTTGAAGAAATGAATTGAAACAATAAAATCTCAAGCTCTGTCTGTATCAACGCAAATATAGGAAATTGGTTTTCCAGTAATGCTTTATTTAATCATTTTGTTCTGATCTTCCTAGAAAACAGACTTTACATTAATGTTACTAAAGTCTTATATAGCAAGGAAGCACGTATTTTTTTTGCTTAAAAAAGTCCCCGGTGCTATATAACAAAAACGCCAAAAACTGAATTTCGTTAAGATGTATTTCTCTATACCAAATTCTCACTGCTTTCAAACCAGACGACAGCCTTAAGGTGGATGAACCGACGCACGTGAGGAACCATGAAAGGTGTCAGTTGCTTGAGACACTTACCGACACTACAGAAAAGCTCCACACCAGATCGGCCGCACCCGACTTTTGTATATAGTATGGCAACGCCGGTGGGCCCCATGGACAAAATATTGACATACACTCAATAAACGCGGACGAGCGTTTGGCTAACATCTTAGTTGACCAGCTCCAAGCCTCGAGCTGATCGTGCGATGCGTTGTCCGCTTCCCTCCCACGACCGTCAGGGACCCCCACACCCAGAGGAACCCATCGAGGCACTACCTAGCCTGTACTGTCTCTCCAGGACAGTGCCGGAGCTGTGTCGCTACTCACTACATCGACCCTTCTCAGGGGAGGGAGTCCTCCAGGTCTGCTCGAGACAGCAGGACGGCGGCCTCGCAAGTCGGAATCCGCTAACGCGTGTGTGACAACTCACCTGCCGAAGTAACTTACTCTGAAAATTCGCTGACAAAAGGGTTTTGTTAAGTGTGTGCAACCAAAGATTTTTTTGGCTCCAGCGCACATAAAGTAGTCTCGGTTAATATAAACAAATTCGGAAACCCAATCGAAATTCTAACTATGATCATTTGCGCACGTAATACAGACAAATGTGAACGTATTAACTTGGAAACAAGTCAGTATATTGAGCACAAAGATTTATTTCGTATCAGCAATTTCTTGCACATTTCAGGCATACCGAGATACCATTTTGCATTTTACAGGTATTTAAAGCTATAATTCCGCACACGATGCGTTGTTGGCCAGTCTGATAACTCTAGGAATAAGTACCGAATCGGTTCATTATTAAAATGTTCGTAATCCAACGAACGACTCTTTTCATCCGCTGATGCATATAGTTAGAAATATTTCCATGCCCACGTAAACAGTGGAAAATTAATGTTAAACTGTTTAGGAGGAAAATATCTAACAGAATATTCGACTCGCTCACATCTGCAAATACGAGTGTAAACATCCTTTCATGAATAAAATATTTAACACTTGTTGCGACGGAAAAGCGATATTCAGAGGTGGAAAAAAACATAATATTTTAAGTTGTATTAATATTGAACCTTCATAGGAAACGTCTATGTTCACACACCAAAAACCTGATCATAGGAAAAAATAAATAAATAAAATAATAAAGTCCTGTCCTGTAATACAATTGTTTTTAAAATTACAGTTTACGCGTCATAATATCACAGCTAAATACCGATTCTAAAATAGTCCCCAATTCTTTATGAACCTGCAGAGATACATACGCATGTTGGTCATGTTTCAGTCCATGTATGCAAGTGTATCACATATACACGCGAACGATACATTTTCGAAAGTTCAGAAGCGAAAGCTAAATCGCCAATTAGCGGTGTAAATTTTTGCGACAAACTTTGTGCACCTCCATCATGCCCAGAAAGAGTTATGATGCTTGCTAGCATACTTGCGCTCTATCAGCCCCTCGTGATGCATGAAGATATAAAATATCGTATAATGTAAGAACATAAGCAATATATTCACAAAAAAATATATTAAAAATACTTATGTTTATGCACATGAGGTTTATTACCCATGCAATATTAATAAAGTATCAGGCTGCAGGAGAGATTACTCAGGTCAGAAGGCCTACTGCAATATGCGAAATTATTAAGATTTGGACACATCAGCTCAGGCTCCCCATCGAAAACGGCACTCCAGGCCCATTTTGCAACGACGACCTCTTCCACGGTGTCACATAAGAGGCGGGACTGCAGTGGCTGGAGCCTCGTTTCCCATCGCGAGTACGCGTACGGCTTCATCTCCTTTGTACACACATTTTCGCACAGGAGGTCCACCTCAAAATTAGCTCATTCTTCACTCGGCCTCTTCCCCCCAACACGAGACAAGTTTGATTCCTGGCAGGGTCGTTCCCAGATTTTCGCCCTTCCATTCCTCAGAAATATTCCTTCCTCAGTTAGTTTGTTGGTCAAACAAAACTCAGTCGACTTAAACAAACCGAGAAAGTTATAATACTTCATATTAAACCATATTCCCCGTAACGCACTTTATTGTTAAATTTTTCTAACAGACCCTTTCATTATATTTTATACACCACTGGAATAATACGTTTTTCAGAAAAGCAGTAAGGTAAGGTTCAATAAATTAAAAGTGCAAAATTAAGAACACATAAATGTATTATCCTACCTTTTCCATGCATTCAATATCTGCGTTTCTCTAATGTTTGCAGATGATGGATAGTACACAATGGTTTCATTCGATGAAACCCCTTTCCTTCAGTTAACCGTTGATTGTCCTTACTGTGTAAGGCAATCAAATGTCTGAGTCGATCAACAAGTTAATTGGTGTCTTCAGGAAATTCGAAATCGGTGTTCTTGTCGTCTTCTGTTTTATTCACGACACCTTTTTCAGCAAAGCCGGTGAGGAAATGTGCGAGGACGTCGAAAAAACGCCATTTTTCACCGTCAACGCTGTCTTCATTATCGTATACATGACTCTTCCCTTTTTCACAACTCTTTGAGCTGGAACGAGATCTCATATACGCTGAAGAAACTTAGGAAAAATCACACAGATATTACATACTATAATCTGTTTTATTTATGGAAAATTCTCACAACACACAGAGAGCAGCGTCTCTTTGATTGTAATTAGAAGGGTTATTGACGGGGGTGCTTCCCATAAACCTCGATATGTATCGACTCAGGAAATAATTGTTGAAATACTACTGCCGTCGATACCAAGCATGATTGAAAAACATCACTTTGAATATTTACGAAAAAAAAACCAAATAGGAAAATCTTACTGTCGGGTATAACAGAGATCACGATCAGATCATGAATATATTATTGTAAATATGAATCAAGTCGGTTTGAACCACGGAGATTTCGTGCAGGCACATCCTCATGTTTGTTAATAATGCCTTGCGCCCTAGGGTGAAAACGAGCCCATGCTTACACAAGTAAACGTTCTCAACAACGCACCTCAGTCCTTCACCAGAGATAAAGTAATTCTTTATTCCATTAAAATGACGGCAGCAATAAATGCAAGACCTATTCCCGATGCATTAATATTTACAAACTGTTCTGTGAACACTGCGATAATCACCATCCCAGAGAACCACGATACGTGGCGGTGGAGATCAGGCGCCCTTTCTNCTGTTCTGTGAACACTGCGATAATCACCATCCCAGAGAACCACGATACGTGGCGGTGGAGATCAGGCGCCCTTTCTACAATGATTACTTGGCACTGACACAGGACCGGACACGCTCAACACTTCACACCATC
Source organism: Clitarchus hookeri (assembly GCA_002778355.1). Taxonomy (NCBI): domain Eukaryota; kingdom Metazoa; phylum Arthropoda; class Insecta; order Phasmatodea; family Phasmatidae; genus Clitarchus; species Clitarchus hookeri. Next base: position 202,306 of record NQII01004290.1, read on the forward strand.
CTCTCGACAGCAGTTGCACAGCTACCAGAGCGCACGCCTCCCATCAAGGCGAGCTAGATTCGATTCCCGGCAGAGGTCGCACCTGTATTTTAGCGCATGTGGGAAACGTGATTGATGCCATTGCCAACAGTATCACACGTGATGGCCTTGGCGATGCCCGGCAGATTTTCTCGAGATACTTGACCTTCTTCGCCGACCTAAACTTCCTCACCCATTTCAGAGGCCAAGCTCTATTTTAACTCAAAACACACGGCGACCCTTTATAAAAATGTACTGGTGTGGGTGGGTGCGTCGCCCACCACCATATTTTCGTGCTTAAAAAAATTGCTTAATATCAATGCACATCACTGACGAAGAGTAACCGACGTGTGGAAACATTTTTATTTTCTCGAGTCAGCTGTCGGAAACGCAGTTCAACTCACCAGTTTTCCAGTGGAAGATATCGAGATTCTACGAATTTGTTAGTCGAGAATCAGACAGTTCATCACTCAGAATGGAGGATCGGTCGTCCATAGGAAGATTTTTACCCATTTAATTCAGAGAGAAAATACGGATGTATTAAATATATATAAAAAAAACGCGGAGCACCCTGAGAAAACCTTCATACTCTGTTCGCATCAGCAAAGACCCCGGGGAAAATATAAAACACCCAGATACCGCCGTCAATGCATATTGTATATGCCTATATGCATATTATATATTTATATCAATGTATATTATGCTTTAAGCATATATTTTATATTAGCATATAATATGCATGTATATCTATATAACCATGTAATATGCATACAGCCATATAAAATATGCATTGACGGCGGTATCTGGGTGTTTTATATTTTCCCCGGGGCCTTTGCTGATGCGAACAGAGTATGAGGGTTTTATCAGGATGCTCCTACGAAGCATATAGAAAGCAGCATAACGCATCCGTACAAGACGCATGATTTTTTCCAAATGCTTAATTAATTTTTTAAATAATTACGTTCGTACACGTAAAATATATATACGATGTGGATGTGTTAGTAGCGGCTAGTGTCTCATTGAATACTTTTTTCTTTAAATTACAACAAAACTGATGTACTTAATATTTTATTTTCTTTAAATTATAACAAAACAGATAAGCTAAATATTTTTCTTTATCAACAGCGTTTTTTTTTATCTTACCTGAGCAGTACATAACTCGCGATAAAATAAAAATCTATATATTGTTTTAAACACATTTATTTATGCACACACATTACAATATTATTATTATTGTTCTACGTAATACAAGGAATACTTTTTTAACACGTTTTTCTTCATGAGTATTGGAGGATATTACACACGTAATTTTTTTTTTTAGATGTACAATGGGTTTCTCATATTATTATTTTTTATCTACCACGGGTTATTATAACTCCACAATCTTAGGACTTCGGCGTTGCACAGGGCACGGCAATATCTTTAATTTTTGCACTCGTGAAGTCTTTTGGCGTACGTCTCGACGAGCTGTCGAAACGGCGGGCAGCGGCAATGCTTGTGAAGGTTTACAAAGTTCGTTCCAATGGGGCACGCATTGCGAATCGCCGACTCTTGGCGTCTTCCAAACACATACACAGGATAATAGGGAATTATGGCAGAGTCCAGCATTGCCGGAATTCCCTCGTACGGAATATTCCCCTCATCATACCTTAGTCCGTGCGTTTCGTACGTCTGTAGACGGTACGCCTGTAGCGTGGTTCTGCCAAGGACACGGAGGTAAAAAAGTGAAAACTTTGGTTTTCTCGTCTTCACCACTTTAAGAGATGGTGATCTGCTTAACGGTGTACGAGTACAACAAGCGAAAACCTCAAATGTTGCAAAACATTTTTTTTCATTAGTTTTCTTGGTTATATATAAAAAAACTTAGATTCCCATGCACACACCGAGTTTCAAATTTTTTTCGCAAAGTCATTAAAAACGTTATCGAGGTCCACACACATCGGACACGTGTGTTCTGTGTTGGTTTCCACGCCGAGTAATGCTCCAGTAAATTTCTTGAAGGAGAGCATCTTCCACGGGTACAGCTTGCGAGAAGATAACTTGCACGGGGACGTCGTCTTCTACGGGGAGGGTGTCTTCTACGGACGCAGACGTCGCTAGGGCTGCTCGGCGGGCCTTGCACCAACCCCTGAAATGCAGCGTTTCGGGAACCGAGGTGGTGCAGCCCTCGAAACACTCCTTGCATGGTTGATCGAAAACATGTAGCCTTAAGTTATGCCATTTATTTTCGTTTTTAATTTAACTGGTAACATTAGGATTGTTAAAACAAATAGTACGTATGCATGCAATCACTTCACCACATTTATCGCAGTTTAATCCTTCAAACCCAGCGGTATGATGATAACGTGAAGACAAAATTAAAGACGAAACGAAATTAAAGACTGAATGAATGTTCATGTTGCCTCATAAAAAAGTATTATAAAAGACGAAACTCACATTGCAAACACATATAGGCTATTATGGGTTTTAATAGTTTATGCGTTGTTATTTCATTTGATACGCGTTGTTTAACTGATCCATCAGTCAAAAACAAATCACTGGAAAACAGCGAATGGAATGGTCGATGAATCAGTGGAAAATGTCAATGAAACAATATGTGAAGGAAAGCTGGCTTTTCCCCACTAATTATTAGTTAAATTGAGTTAAGTGACTGTTGAATAAGTCAGGTGTTGTAAACTGATATAAACAGTGACATTCTCACTGATTCAGTGTTATAGTGTAATAGTTTTCTTGTGGCGCCCCCTCGTGAGGTCTTTGGAAGCAACACCAAGTAAAACTTGAGGGAAGGGTCAATTACCCCCTCCCCCTCTTATCCATTCCTTTCCCAGGCCCCTGGAGAGGGCAACCTACGCAAACCAAATTTTCTTATCTCTGTGTGCCAGCGTTTAGACTAGTATTTTACAGCCAAATGGTGGGTCCCCGAATCAGAAACTTCGACGTTCCTGTAGGCCTGCCCCGATCTGTCGAGCCAAAGAACCGCACGATCACGAAGGAAGACATTGGCGCTACATGAAAGCCTCGTCCGAATGAACTGAAATGGCCCGCGCCATTCAAGTCGAGCAACAAGCCACGGCGAGAGTTTAATTAGTGGTCCGACCACTTTACCGCACAATAATAAAGATAAAGGCCGGCCGAGGCTGATCTCCTCCACGGCAATACACGCTTGTTCTAAGGGACCGGTTCGGCGAATGTTCGGAAACGGCTTTCGCCTCACGTAGTCCTTGTCAGGATGATCTTTTATTGCACCTGTTTTGCACAGCGCTGTTGTGTTGGACATGAACAGTTCTTAGGTGTTCTGAAGACACCTTTTCTTTTTCTTTTTTGCGATCTCGCACTACAGCTTTTCTTAATTTCGACCCATTTTGATTAGGTGGTTATAAATTTTCTCCAGGATGTCTACACTGAGAGAAACATTTGTTCCAGCAAACAAAATACTTGTTTGTCTATGGCCAAACATATATTTAGTAGCCCCAACAAATTATTTTGTTGAAACAGTCGTATATACACTGAAGAGCCAAAAAAACTGGTACACCTGCCTAATATCGTGTAGGGCCCCGCGAGCACGCAGAAGTGCCGCAAGACGACGTGGATTGGACTCGACTAATGTCTGAAGGTATGCAGGAGGCATTTCACACCATGAATCCAGCAGGGCAGTCCACAAATCCATAGGAGTGCGAGGCGGTGGAGATCTCTTCTGAACAACACGTTGCAAGGCATCCCAGAAATGCTCAATAATGTTCATGTCTGGTGATTTAGGTGGCCAATGGAAGTGTCTAAAGTCAGAAGAGTGTTCCTGGAGCCACTCGGTAGCAACTCTAGACGTGTGGGCTGTCGCATTGTCCTGCTGGAACTGTCGACGTCCGTCAGAATGCACAATGGGCATGAATGGGTGCAGGTGATCGGACAGTAATTTCTGGGCGTATCAAGGGTCCCATTTCACGCCAACTGCACACGCCCCATAACATGAAAGAGCCTCCACCAACTTGAACAGTCCCCTGTTGACATGTAGGGTCCATGGATTCATGAGGATGTCTCCATACCCGTATACGTCCATCCGCCCGATACAATTGGAAACAAGACTCGTCAGACCAGGCAATGTGTTTCCAGTCACCAACAGTTAAATGGCGGTGTTGGCGGGCCCAGGCGAGGCGTGAAACTTTGTGTCGTGCAGTCAACATGCCGAACTGGCCAGCAACATGCTGAAACACCGTTCGTCAGTCGGCGCCTGGTAACTCAACCTGCCAGCCCGCAGCCCAGCCAATGGGGAATCCTTCGCAACACGCAGTAGCCAATCATACACAAGGGCCTCTTTCCGGAGCTTCGCACAGCCAATCAACGAATGGACACGCCCAACCAAAGGAACTGCCACGCCTTTTCGCTTCTTTGTTAGTCTATTCGCAGTTTTTTCATACTTTTTGAATCAAATGTCCGAAAAATAACCCATGTATGATGTGTTTGGTTGTTTTATAAACAATTCAGGTTTCACAGGCACATTATATTTGTGTTAGCACGAGAGTATCTCAATTTAGATTAAATTGAATTTCATTATATTTTACCTTTTAATGATAATACTTTTTATTTCTAATTGCTTCGAATAAAAACAGAGGAAAAAAAGGTTTGGTGGTAATACCTAGCAAGAAATATTTCGTACGGAAAAAAATATTTCACTGAGTGCACACGAATGCGGTGCGTTGTTCTTTTGGCGAAAGTAGACTCAAGTCCGTATTCACAACTGTTTCCTAAGGAAACTCCCACCCCTCCAGTTAGCCTCTGACGTGTGTTACTACTAAAGTAGACTCAAGTCCGTATTCACAACTGTTTCCTAAGGAAACTCCCACCCCTCCAGTTAGCCTCTGACGTGTGTTACTACTAAAGTAGACTCAAGTCCGTATTCACAACTGTTTCCTAAGGAAACTCCCACCCCTCCAGTTAGCCTCTGACGTGTGTTACTACTAAAGTAGACTCAAGTCCGTATTCACAACTGTTTCCTAAGGAAACTCCCACCCCTCCAGTTAGCCTCTGACGTGTGTTACTACTAAAGTAGACTCAAGTCCGTATTCACAACTGTTTCCTAAGGAAACTCCCACCCCTCCAGTTAGCCTCTGACGTGTGTTACTACTAAAGTAGACTCAAGTCCGTATTCACAACTGTTTCCTAAGGAAACTCCCACCCCTCCAGTTAGCCTCTGACGTGTGTTACTACTAAAGTAGACTCAAGTCCGTATTCACAACTGTTTCCTAAGGAAACTCCCACCCCTCCAGTTAGCCTCTGACGTGTGTTACTACTAAAGTAGACTCAAGTCCGTATTCACAACTGTTTCCTAAGGAAACTCCCACCCCTCCAGTTAGCCTCTGACGTGTGTTACTACTAAAGTAGACTCAAGTCCGTATTCACAACTGTTTCCTAAGGAAACTCCCACCCCTCCAGTTAGCCTCTGACGTGTGTTACTACTAAAGTAGACTCAAGTCCGTATTCACAACTGTTTCCTAAGGAAACTCCCACCCCTCCAGTTAGCCTCTGACGTGTGTTACTACTAAAGTAGACTCAAGTCCGTATTCACAACTGTTTCCTAAGGAAACTCCCACCCCTCCAGTTAGCCTCTGACGTGTGTTACTACTAAAGTAGACTCAAGTCCGTATTCACAACTGTTTCCTAAGGAAACTCCCACCCCTCCAGTTAGCCTCTGACGTGTGTTACTACTAAAGTAGACTCAAGTCCGTATTCACAACTGTTTCCTAAGGAAACTCCCACCCCTCCAGTTAGCCTCTGACGTGTGTTACTACTAAAGTAGACTCAAGTCCGTATTCACAACTGTTTCCTAAGGAAACTCCCACCCCTCCAGTTAGCCTCTGACGTGTGTTACTACTAAAGTAGACTCAAGTCCGTATTCACAACTGTTTCCTAAGGAAACTCCCACCCCTCCAGTTAGCCTCTGACGTGTGTTACTACTAAAGTAGACTCAAGTCCGTATTCACAACTGTTTCCTAAGGAAACTCCCACCCCTCCAGTTAGCCTCTGACGTGTGTTACTACTAAAGTAGACTCAAGTCCGTATTCACAACTGTTTCCTAAGGAAACTCCCACCCCTCCAGTTAGCCTCTGACGTGTGTTACTACTAAAGTAGACTCAAGTCCGTATTCACAACTGTTTCCTAAGGAAACTCCCACCCCTCCAGTTAGCCTCTGACGTGTGTTACTACTAAAGTAGACTCAAGTCCGTATTCACAACTGTTTCCTAAGGAAACTCCCACCCCTCCAGTTAGCCTCTGACGTGTGTTACTACTAAAGTAGACTCAAGTCCGTATTCACAACTGTTTCCTAAGGAAACTCCCACCCCTCCAGTTAGCCTCTGACGTGTGTTACTACTAAAGTAGACTCAAGTCCGTATTCACAACTGTTTCCTAAGGAAACTCCCACCCCTCCAGTTAGCCTCTGACGTGTGTTACTACTAAAGTAGACTCAAGTCCGTATTCACAACTGTTTCCTAAGGAAACTCCCACCCCTCCAGTTAGCCTCTGACGTGTGTTACTACTAAAGTAGACTCAAGTCCGTATTCACAACTGTTTCCTAAGGAAACTCCCACCCCTCCAGTTAGCCTCTGACGTGTGTTACTACTAAAGTAGACTCAAGTCCGTATTCACAACTGTTTCCTAAGGAAACTCCCACCCCTCCAGTTAGCCTCTGACGTGTGTTACTACTAAAGTCCATTGATGGACTTAAGTACATTTTCTGAAGCCCTGCACAATTTCTACTTTCAGGCCACTCCTCTGCCTCATGCAAACAAAACTTAACTATGTCTAGAAAATTACACGGAAGGACAACATGCCGTATACGTGCGCACCAAGTTAAATAATATTTTGCATGAGAACTATTTCTTACAGGGCACCTATTTCCTCAGTGTGTAAATTAATATTAATTATAAATTACATACTACAGTTTATAGGTAACACATAAGTAACAGTTCAGTTTAACCAAATATAAGATACTTTTATGTTAGTATACGTACAAAACGTTTGTGATACATAACATATTTAGGAAAAAAGCAGAAACTTCTTACTTGGGGTAATTTTTGAAAAGTTTGGCTCAAAAAGTGTGAATATATGGCGAATAGACCACAGTACTAGTTCAAGCCATGGCTCTGTCTGTCGATTCTGCTCCAGAGTCGGTGACACCTTCACTACAGATCCTGACCTTCTGATAGAGTTCAACCTGTGTGAACGGTACGAGTTAAGACATGGCGTTTGAAAGTAAATACCCGCTGACAAAAGTCAACGTCCGTCACGTTTCCAACATGCGGAGATCCGGATGACCCCGCCGGGCATCGAGCCCGATTCGCCTTGGTGAAAGGCGAGAAGTCTGACTAGCATACCACTGCGGCCCCATCAGGTATGTTGTTCGAAGAAATACTTAACGAAACTTTTAGCGGTCATGTATTGTAATGAATGGTAATAAAAAATTTTTAACGAAGAAAATATCCAGTTTCTTAAGGCGGAATTATAAAATCATACATGACATGTTCCTTAAAATGTTCAGTATTTTACACTACCGTTGCGACTGAGTTGAAGCAATGAGAAAACTAACAACACTGCTGTGATTTGAACCAACAGTCCATTTGTTTTAGCAACATTTTTGGCCGGCCAATAAACATAACGAAAGTAGCATACGTAACGAAAATCTTTAAAAAACAGTCTGAATTAAAAAAAAATACATACAAGTGTTGTGGTTATTTTCACTATATTTGTACTTTTTTTTTAATTTATGAGAGAATTTCATATTTGTGCCGATTTAAAATTCATGTTTATTGTATTTTCACATTAATTAATGTTGTTTGGGTTTTCTTCTTCACTGATTAATAAACACTTTCAAGGGCAACTTTGCTTATTTACATACATACATTCATTCATTCTGACCGCAAGAAGGCTCCATCTAAACATACGTTTCAGGTCAGTTTGCATTGATGTCACTAGGCAACCCTTCACGTAGTGTTGTGCTTAGCGGATGGCACATAGGCCCTACGTAAGGATGTTTGGGTACAAACAGAAATGATTGGGTAAAACAGTACAAAACATTTCATAACAAAATATATTATTTGCAATCTGGTTACCACGTTTTCCGATCTTTGTGTTATTTAATTCATATATATATTTTTTTATAATATGAGTTTTCCCGAGCTCTTCCCGTAACCTTTTGTTATTGAGAAAATTACTACAAATTGTCACTTTTATTCNATAATATGAGTTTTCCCGAGCTCTTCCCGTAACCTTTTGTTATTGAGAAAATTACTACAAATTGTCACTTTTATTCCACTAAATGGTATTTATAATTTTATAGTAACTAATATTAATGTTTAGATTTATAAAACGTCATGAAAACTGATTTCATGATTTTGTTTCAACAATAGAATAATTATTTTTCTATGTACTATGAGTTTAATCACATTTTTTTGAAACAACCAGTCTTTACCCAAGTAACAAACAACAAGCAGTTAACAGTTCGCCAAATGTTGGCAGTGGTGGCAAACCTTCGCATTTATGAATGTCAGCATTTCTTGTATGGTTGACAATCAGGTCATATTAACAAAAGTGATATTGCCTATTTTTTAAAGAATCGTAGTATGTGTCAATGCTCTCAAAATTATTTTTAGAATTCAACAGACGCCCCACAAGCAGATAATAAACAAAATGCCAACTTTTATTCACTGATAGGAAAATATTAGCAGCATGTTTAAAGGCCACNACCCCTCCAGTTAGCCTCTGACGTGTGTTACTACTAAAGTCCATTGATGGACTTAAGTACATTTTCTGAAGCCCTGCACAATTTCTACTTTCAGGCCACTCCTCTGCCTCATGCAAACAAAACTTAACTATGTCTAGAAAATTACACGGAAGGACAACATGCCGTATACGTGCGCACCAAGTTCNTCATGCAAACAAAACTTAACTATGTCTAGAAAATTACACGGAAGGACAACATGCCGTATACGTGCGCACCAAGTTCAATAATATTTTGCATGAGAACTATTTCTTACAGGGCATCTATTTCCTCTGTGTGTAAATTCATATTAATTATAAATTACATACTATAGTTTATAGGTAAAACATAAGTAACAGTTCAGTTTAACCAAATATAAGATACTTTTATGTTAGTATACGTACAAAACGTTTGTGATACATAACATATTTAGGAAAAAAGCAGAAATTTCTTACTTGGGGTAATTTTTGAAAAGTTTGGCTCAAAAAGTGTGAATATATCGCGAATAGACCACAGTACTAGTTCAAGCCATGGCTCTGTCTGTCGATTCTGCTCCATAGTCGGTGACACCTTCACTACAGATCCTGACCTTCTGATAGAGTTCAACCTGTGTGAACGGTACGAGTTAAGACATGCCGTTTGAAAGTAAATACCCGCTGACAAAAGTCAACGTCCGTCACGTTTCCAACATGCGGAGATCCGGATGACCCCGCCGGGCATCGAGCCCGATTCGCCTTGGTGAAAGGCGAGAAGTCTGACTAGCATACCACTGCGGCCCCATCAGGTATGTTGTTCGAAGAAATACTTAACGAAACTTTTAGCGGTCATGTATTGTAATGAATGGTAATAAAAATTTTTTAACGAAGAAAATATCCAGTTTCTTAAGGCGGAATTATAAAATCATACATGACATGTTCCTTAAAATGTTCAGTATTTTACACTACCGTTGCGACTGAGTTGAAGCAATGAGAAAACTAACAACACTGCTGTGATTTGAACCAACAGTCCATTTGTTTTAGCAACATTTTTGGCGGGCCAATAACCATAACGAAAGTAGCATACGTAACAAAAATCTTTAAAAAACAGTCTGAATTAAAAAAAAATACATACAAGTGTTGTGGTTATTTTCACTATATTTGTACTTTTTTTTTTAATTTATGAGAGAATTTCATATTTGTGCCGATTTAAAATTCATGTTTATTGTATTTTCACATTAATTAATGTTGTTTGGGTTTTCTTCTTCACTGATTAATAAACACTTTCAAGGGCAACTTTGCTTATTTGCATACATACATTCATTCTGACCGCAAGAAGGCTCCATCTAAACATACGTTTCAGGTCAGTTTGCATTCATGTCACTAGGCAACCCTTCACGTAGTGTTGTGCTTAGCGGATGGGTACAAACAGAAATGATTGGGTAAAAAGGTACAAAACATTTCATAACAAAATATATTATTTACAATCTGGTTACCACGTTTTCCGATCTTTGTGTTATTTAATTCATATATATATTTTTTCATAATATGAGTTTTCCCGAGCTCTTCCCGTAACCTTTTGTTATTGAGAAAATTACTACAAATTGTCACTTTTATTCCACTAAATGGTATTTATAATTTTATAGTAACTAATATTAATGTTTAGATTTATAAAACGTCATGAAAACTGATTTCATGATTTTGTTTCAACAATAGAATAATTATTTTTCTATGTACTATGAGTTTAATCACATTTTTTTGAAACAACCAGTCTTTACCCAAGTAACAAACAACAAGCAGTTAACAGTTCGCCAAATGTTGGCAGTGGTGGCAAACCTTCGCATTTATGAATGTCAGCATTTCTTGTATGGTTGACAATCAGGTCATATTAACAAAAGTGATATTGCCTATTTTTTAAAGAATCGTAGTATGTGTCAATGCTCTCAAAATTATTTTTAGAATTCAACAGACGCCCCACAAGCAGATAATAAACAAAATGCCAACTTTTATTCACTGATAGGAAAATATTAGCAGCATGTTTAAAGGCCACTCACGGCACGCCAACTGCTACTTACTGCCGCGGATGTATTCATAGCATGTTAATGGGCCACTCATGGTATACCAACTGTTACTT
>NQII01004291.1:1102-43284 GCA_002778355.1 Clitarchus hookeri
CACATGTCTCTGGCTGTGGCTGGGCAAATTGTCTCCTGATGACAAAACAAATTATAAATGAATTACACACTGACATTATTTACAAACACACTGACGAAATAAACAGAATAAATAATAAACACTAATGTACTCGTGCCCACAAGCCTGTCGGTGTGGTGCGTCTGGTGTGGTCATACTGCGGCAGTCAGTGGGCAAAAAGGACTCGTGAACGTGCGGTTCATGTCAACTATTGTGGTGAAAATTTTTGCAGCCTACATGCTGGTACTGAGGGGGCTCGCGGAGCGGGCGACCACGCCGCTGGTCTTGTTCAGGTGCTGAAACGAACTGGAGAGAGTCATATCAATGGTCGCCACAAATGACGAGAACTAATATCAGATGCAGAACGATGAAACATTACATGTACAGTCTGTGATGTAATTGTGACGAAGAAAAATTGTACAAATTAAATTTAACACATTGGTGACATCCTTGTTTATTAACAAATACCCGTTAATGTTAAAGTTGTGAAATGTATGGGGAATGTCACCACACTAAATGATTTCTTAAAGTGTTGGAGGCCTTTATAGGCAATCTCTATTTCAGGAAAAAAAATTACTCTTATATAAATACACTTTAAATAAGTTACTACATTTTCTCATAAAAGTGCTTGAATTTCACTTCCAATGATGTGTTTAATTACACTGGCTACAGCATTGCCAGGTGGCTGTCTCCTGAAGGGATGGATTAGTCCACCTGGTTAAAGGGGTGTGGAATGCCATGCTTGATTGCCATACATACAACGAAAAACACTCCTGGCCGTAGCCTTGAATGCAGGGACTGTGTTCAATAAGTTTATAAAAATACTGTACACTACTGGATGACACTTTGGGGGACCTATCTCTTCAACTCCGTCCTACCAGCCAGTTAACGTCACCTAGCAGTGCGTTGCGTCGTATTCAGCCGTGCGAGCTGTGAGGACGCAACGACCAATTGCCAGTGCACCCAGCAGATGTGGCTTTGGGGGTAAACACAGTTTCGGATCGCCTACCCATTTATTAAAAGAGTTGCCTCTTTTAATAATTGAGTAGGACGATCTCTTGAGTTGNCTACAAGCGACCACGTGGTCTTATAACCTGAGTCTCGAGATGCACTTTTGATTTCCAATAAATAATCACTTCGCTCTCCCCCCGACACTATGCAAGTGAAATAATAAAATATATGATGATAATGATTTATGATGATGGGGATGCGACTGGATACTATTCGACAGGTGATGTCCTTGCTAGTGCTTCTGCGGTGTGGGAGAGCTTGACGTCTGTGCTCGTCCAAGTCCTGGCGATTACTGCCGGAAATGTGCGTCGGCTTCCGCCACCTAGACGCCGCCGACGCTATGCGGTGGTACAGTGAAACATAATATACACTAAAAGATGATTATGGGATGAAAAATGATATGAACTAAATTAACACAACAAAACATAATTACAATTACACAAATACATAATAAAAATAATAAAACTTATTCTAAATGTTTTCATTGCACCAGCCACAGCATTGCCAAATGTAGAATGTCACATGTCTCTGGCTGTGGCTGGGCAAATTGTCTCCTGATGACAAAACAAATTATAAATGAATTACACACTGACATTATTTACAAACACACTGACGAAATAAACAGAATAAATAATAAACACTAATGTACTCGTGCCCACAAGCCTGTCGGTGTGGTGCGTCTGGTGTGGGCATACTGCGGCAGTCAGTGGGCAAAAAGGACTCGTGAACGTGCGGTTCATGTCAACTATTGTGGCGAAAATTTTTGCAGCCTACATGGTGGTACTGAGGGGGCTCGCGGAGTGGGCGACCACGCCGCTGGTCTTGTTCAGGTGCTGAAACGAACTGTAGAGAGTCATATCAATGGTCGCCACAAATGACGAGAATTAATATCAAATGCAGAACGATGAAACATTACATGTACAGTCTGTGATGTAATTGTGACGAAGAAAAATTGTACAAATTAAATTTAACACATTGGTGACATCCTTGTTTATTAACAAATACCCGTAAATGTTAAAGTTGTGAAATGTATGGGGAATGTCACCACCCTAAATGATTTCTTAAAATGTTGGAGGCCTTTATAGGCAATCTCTATTTCAGGAAAAAAAATTACTCTTATATAAATACACTTTAAATAAGTTACTACATTTTCTCATAAAAGTGTTTGAATTTCACTTCCAATGACGTGTTTAATTACACTGGCTACAGCATTGCCAGGTGGCTGTCTCCTGAAGGGATGGATTAGTCCACCTGGTTAAAGGGGTGTGGAATGCCATGCTTGATTGCCATACATACAACGAAAAACACTCCTGGCCGTAGCCTTGAATGCAAGGACTGTGTTCAATAAGTTTATAAAAATGCTGTACACTACTGGATGACACTTTGGGGGACCTATCTCTTCAACTCCGTCCTACCAGCCAGTTAACGTCACCTAGCAGTGCGTTGCGTCGTATTCAGCCGTGCGAGCTGTGAGGACGCAACGACCAATTGCCAGTGCACCCAGCAGCTGTGGCTTTGGGGGTAAAGACAGTTTCGGATCGCCTACCCATTTATTAAAAGAGTTGCCTCTTTTAATAATTGAGTAGGACGATCTCTTGAGTTGTGTAATCCTTGTTGGCAAGAAGGGGAAAGTTCCATTCTTGTGTCGACCCGCACTACACACTCTTGGCCTGATGTAGTTGGTGCGGCCCGGTGTAGCTGGTGTGGTTGCGACTGTGTCAGTCAGAGTGGGCACAAGAGACTTGTGGATGTATGGTTCATGTTACTCTAGATTCACTACAGCCTTCACACAGACATTCAGATAGTGAAGTCTTGTTGGCATATTCCATCACAGTTTAAAAATTTGCACCGAGTTTTGCAATATTCAAAGTATGCTGTACAATAATAAAATGTTGCAAATATAAACTACAGCGTTTGTGAACCATTCATGGTTACTGCTTGTTACACATTAAAATTATATGTGGGCCTATAATAAATTAACTGCTCTCACTGTAACAGAATTATGAAATATATGAACAATGGCTACGATTATGTTCATTGTAATAATTTGTTTTGTCATTATTAATAGCAATGGTAGAAACACATAATATTGTAAAACAGTCTCCGATTTACTTTAATAGTGATGCTGCCATAGTTAGTCATGCAGATGCTACCTCACACATACTACTTAATGTTACCTGAGCGATCGGTGATAGTCATTGGGGATGGGGGGCGACTATTTTAAGAAAAGTCAGAAAATTACATAATATTCCTATTTCGAATAGAATGGGTGCCAGCTCACCGGGTGAGTACAAAGTCACAGTTCTCAGGATTGTGGGCCGAACGACCATGTGGCTGTATCCCCTGACACACCCTGTGAAATTTACAGGGAAACATAATATATAGTCGGGGTATTCAGGCTCCCGAGCACACCTTAGTATTACCTTATACATTATAAATTAAGGATGCCTCCTAGAGGAATCGATGACTTCCTAAATATGGCCAGGGCCCGAAGTACTACACTAAATGAGAACTCTGACGTAGTCGAGGTGAGCCAGGGCTGGTTGAGTGTAGAATTGCTCGGCGTTATAACCCAGCAGAGAGTTAGTGATGTGGGTCACTTTCCATCGATAGCCAAGGGAGCCCTGGAGTCCTCCATCAGTTTGCAGATTGTGTTGTTACATACTTACTATTACACTATTTATACTTTAGGACGAGACTGCAGGGTGTCTCGTACGCCTGAAATATACTAGAATTTGCAGGAGGTACTACAAAAGGACAATAATCAATGCATACTGATCTTTGTAAAGCAGTTTATTCACTGTGCTTCAAAACATGTGAATAGTAAAAGAAAATGGACCTAGCACTTAAGGCCTGCCAGTAACTTTAGCATGAAAATGAGAGTGGTGTTATACAGATATGTGGTAGCATTAAGCTCTTTGTTGAGAGTGCGGGTGGTTCTCCCCTCGGTACTTAAAAGAAATAAAAGAAATGTTCCGGTTAATTAATTAACTATGGGAGTGAAGTGATAACAGCCTACATGATGGTACCGAGGAGGCTTGTGGAGCAGGCGACCGATGCCTATGTTCTGGCCCGAGTGCTGAGTTGAACTACGAAAGTGACATCGGATTCCGTCACGAGTGATGAGAACCAACGTCAAACGACGAATTGTAAAACATTACATGAACACTATGTACTATTATGGCTGTGGTGAAAAATTATATAAATTGAATGAAACACATTGGTGACACACTCATTGATAACAAATCTCTCTTAAGGTAGATGTTGTGAAGAGTATGGGGAGTGTCACAGCACTAAATTACTTGTTACATGTATGGAGGCCTTTATAGGCAATCTCCCTGTTTGATAACATAACTGCCCTGTTATAACTACACAATGACGACAGCATTATGTTTTCTTGCGAAAAGTGTCTGGATTTCGCTTCCTGAGATGGGTTTGAATTTCGCTGGCTTCAGCGTAGCCAGGTGGCCGTCTCCTGAACAGATGGACGAGTCCACCTGGGCAAAGGGATGTGGGTTGCAGTGTTTGATTGCTCCTTATACAATAAAACACATNCAGTGTTTGATTGCTCCTTATACAATAAAACACATCCCTGACTGTAGCTGTGAATGAGGTGATGTTGTTTGATGTATTTGGAAAAAATTTGCGCACAACTGGGTACACTTTGGGGCACTCGGCACTACAGTTTCAGCCTACCGGTCAGTACGATGCCACTAGGTTATGCGTCATGTCATATGTAGCGGCACGAGTTGCTACGACATAATGACCAATGGCATGTGCACCCGATGGCTGTGGCTTTGGGTAAACTCAATTTTGGGTCTGCTACTTATTTATTAAAAGAGTTACCTCTTACAATAAATAAGTATTTATTAAAAGATTTACCTATAGTTATAAATAAGTAGGGAGGTCTCTTGAGTTACGTAATCTTTGTTGTCAAGAAGGTGCAAGTTCCATTCTTGTCAACCTGCATTCCACACTCTTGGCCTGATGTGGTTGGTGCGGCCCGGTGTAGCTGACACAGTTGATGCGACTGCAGCGGACAGAGTGGGTACAAGGAGCTCGTGGACAAGTGGTTCATATCAACACACAAGTTTCGGTCAACTGAAGTAAATTGTATTACTGAGTAGTGTACACAGTTACATGTATTGAATGCAATTTAAAGCGGACCTGACTCACAAGGTCTGCCAGTGGCCATAACTTTACATAAAGGCCAAGAATGGCGAGAAAATTTCCAGCCGACCGGTCAAGAAGAGTGCACAACCTCGGTTGACCCCACCGCTGAATACAACTAGACAGAGCACAACACTTCGCATCCATGAGGAGCCAGTGAACTGTAAAGGCTGCTGCCTTCCGGGAAGATGGCCTGTTATTNCCATGAGGAGCCAGTGAACTGTAAAGGCTGCTGCCTTCCGGGAAGATGGCCTGTTATTACAAGGACCAGCGTACAGCTTCACATCGATTGCGTGTTCTGTGTGCAACCATGTTCTGTGATATACAAAAAGACTGTGGCGAAATAAAATACAATCCAACTGTGCCATCCACCTTTCGGAAGTGTGTTCAGTGCAGAAAACCCCGAACACTCGATATTTTCGACAAATATAGCATATGCACCGGTATATGCNCCACCTTTCGGAAGTGTGTTCAGTGCAGAAAACCCCGAACACTCGATATTTTCGACAAATATAGCATATGCACCGGTATATGCAGGTGCCTGTCGACCGAATACGATTCATACTTCCTGCCTCCACTCGCTTCCACAGCAGTCGCCTGCCTCTGTGTGCAATCCATGTGTGTGGGGATTGGCACAAACTGCAGGTGCTGTGCTACATGCCAACGTGTAATACATACGAGTTGCTTACACTAAGTAGAATGGATTACCCTGAATCACCATCAGTTCAAGAGTTTTCAATACACGGTACACTTCATGACATGCCAGCCAGAACTCCCAGAACATGAGCTTCAGCCAGCAACTGGTGAGTACCCAAACAACAACCAGGGTCCAATGTGTCGGCAGCATATTGTGTGATGAACCCCGAAAATACATGCATTAACTACAAAGTGTGTAACATGAGTTTTCACCCCATATGTGTGTCCACGNTGTGATGAACCCCGAAAATACATGCATTAACTACAAAGTGTGTAACATGAGTTTTCACCCCATATGTGTGTCCACAAGAGAACATTTAAGTGTAAACAGTGTCAACAAATGTGCGCGACCCACTACAGACCATACTAGTACCCATGTGATAAAACGTGAATGAAAAGGGAATTTTACTCACCCAACCTGTGCTGAGATAACATATCCAACAAACCAAGCAAATGGAACTCGTGNGAATGAAAAGGGAATTTTACTCACCCAACCTGTGCTGAGATAACATATCCAACAAACCAAGCAAATGGAACTCGTGCCACACATGCCCACATGGCAGGGAATGTTAGAAGCCAGCAGGACACAATTCGAAACACCGAGGCCATCAGCCCCCGAGTATAGGACACGCCTAACCTTGCAGAATGATGTTACACTCGCCAAATTTCAGACACCCTAAAACTTTTCTGGCCAGATAGATGAGGACGCACGCGCCTTCCTTAAAAAGTGCACTACCCGAATACAATTGTACGGGCTAAGTGAGTAAGAAGAGCGAATGTCATCGGTAACAAACTAAATGGGGAAGCAAAATCATGGTGGGCGTCTGCCACAGAATATAACACATCCCGGGGACAATTCATACGCAAATTTACAGCCAGATACGCGAACATGTATACAATGTTAAAACCNAATATAACACATCCCGGGGACAATTCATACGCAAATTTACAGCCAGATACGCGAACATGTATACAATGTTAAAACCAAACCTAGATGCTCTACAAAAAGTTTTGAATATAATTTTCGACTGCTATAATTCGTGTCTGGAACGCTCCAGACAAACAGAAGACAATGACTTGAAAACAGGGAAACATAGTGTGCGCTAGTCAAGGAATGGCACAGAAATGTAACTGTAGGGGGAACAGAAAACAGCTTGCTCAGATACATTCCCAGGGGCTTGGTCAGGGATCAAAGACATGGCCTCCAGTACGAGAATTTCTGATACTCTCCACCACACAGCACTAAATCTGGATGAATGATTTCAATCAGTATAAATATTTTACTAAATAATAAGCTAATGGGCTGTGGTGCAGTTTTAAAAGATCTGCTATTAAATTAGTTTATTTGAGAAGTTTTAAATTATTTTATTTAATAGTGGAGAGAGACATTCTTCCTGTAACAAGAACACACAACTGCACGCAGGCACTAAGAGCTGCATCCACGCACATTGACGCAGAACATTTAGAGACACACCTCGTTCCTAAATTACCGTGCCGGCGACGAATGTCTGGTCGATACTCGCAGGCAAGGTTATGTGCGCACAAGACAGAAAGTCACGCTCTGCGTATCATCAGAGGGATAAGAAATCCAAGTTGGAATGTTATGCAGCGAGGAAAATATAAAAACCACGTAATCAATAACATTATTTCTAGCTTGGCTCATTCGAGGGTGTTTTGTTGTCGGAACTGGGGACAAACAATTTGCTTCGATCGTTGTGTGGGGCGTCTATAAATAAATCGATGTCGATTTTTCCCGATAATTTATGGAGACGAAAGTTTGGAATGTGCTAGTAGAAGAACGTCATGGAGGCACATTCAGAAGGAAGTCTTTCCAAGATGCAGGTAACACACANGCTAGTAGAAGAACGTCATGGAGGCACATTCAGAAGGAAGTCTTTCCAAAATGCAGGTAACACACATTGCATTTCAATACAGTGTGTCCGGAGACTTTACCCTTCTTGGGAGACAAAAACTACTGACAAGAAACTACTGGTGAGTAAGTGAGTATGACGTGTGTAATTTTGCAGGTCAACGAAGGTTAATAATTTAAATCTTTCAAAGGTCTATCACGGCACTTTTCCTAGTCCAGTACTCCAGACTGTATGGTTATGTATAGTACTTGAAAAACCTGCAGTTAATTGCATTTTATTGTCTGAAAAATATGTGTATCCTTGGTTACACGCTAATTAAGTCACTTGAGACCTTAACGTTTTTCTTTGCAGAGAGTTCTCCGGTGTTCCTCAAAGTTGAGATGGCCCTTTAAAACAGGTGAAATAAAACCAAAGGTAAAATAAAATTACTTCTTTTTTACATAAAATATGAAATTATTTCCCATTACAATACAATTATCGTTTAAATGTATAAAGTTTTATCATCCTGCGTACATTTTAATACAGAGAGTGTTGTTTGTACTTCCGAGTGTTGATTATATATTGTGATAGAGCATATCAATTGAAATTAAATTTCAACAAATTGAAAATAACAAAATCTGTGCTACAATTGAAAATTTCTGTTTTTGGTCAATTTTATTGAGAATGCCGACANAATTTCAACAAATTGAAAATAACAAAATCTGTGCTACAATTGAAAATTTCTGTTTTTGGTCAATTTTATTGAGAATGCCGACATTTGAAAATTAGTTGTGCCAGGTTTTTTCTAAACCATGACAAAAATCAACTCTGAAATAAATTAAAATTAATTTTTAAGGTTATTATATTTTTTAGGCTACAAGTTATAATATTTTATATTACCATGGATATTTTTTAAATATATTAATTGAATATTAATTAATATTATTAAATATGTATATTTTAATATACAGTTTATAAAATCCGTATTTACAAATTAAGTATCTTTACCAAACCTCTACTAGGGCATTCAATCAGGTAGATAACAAATAGTTTTAGATTTTATACAAATTTGATTTGAAAATGTACTATAAAATTTCGAGTAAAAGGTCCAGTTAACGTATCAGAAACCAAACAAAACAGAAGAAACAAACAAACTAATTATAATGACCTTAAAAATAATAGTCATTCGACATGGTCGGGGATGATGTGAAATATTACCCTTGCAGCGATAACGAGGCCGCCGTGCCACCGAGAGATGCATAGCCAATCTCAGTGTCTATTTTCGACGATGTGGCATGTGAGAAACAAACTTGCATACAGGAGTACTTCAGCAGTGGACCTCATGCGATCATTGACTGTGTGTACTTGAGTCAAACTTATTCACGTTTGCCAAAATAGTTACAATGCGATGATGTTGATTTTCTCGTGTTGTTTCGCATGGATGAAATGAACTTGCGGCATGCATACGATGACATCGTCAATACGGAAATTACATTCGCAGAGTTTAAGAATATNCTATTTTAGACGATGTGGCATGTGAGAAACAAACTTGCATACAGGAGTACTTCAGCAGTGGACCTCATGCGATCATGGACTGTGTGTACTTGAGTCAAACTTATTCACGTTTGCCAAAATAGTTACAATGCGATGATGTTGATTTTCTCGTGTTGTTTCGCATGGATGAAATGAACTTGCGGCATGCATACGATGACATCGTCAATACGGAAATTACATTCGCAGAGTTTAAGAATATGTGTTCATTGTGCTGGAATGTGGAGTGCGGCATATTGGGGACCGATAAACATTCGCTCGTACATAAGAGAATGTTCAGGCGTGGCTTTGATCAGTATATAGTAAGACACCGACTATGAGTCAAGATGCCATTTCCAAGTTCGGATATGGTCTACGCTCTGATGATGATGATGATGATGGGAATGAGTTGACAGAAGTTCGCCTCACCGCAGTTCACAAGTGCCTGTAATTTCCTGAGCATAAGATCGAGAGCGTGAAAAATAATGTGGTGGAAGATTTGGTATCGGTCGACCACCACCTAGGGGTGCAGAGGCACTGATAATATACCTGATCAACCTGTAGAATTTGCAGAGACAGGAAGATTTGAAGGCTCTTAAAAATATCCTATTATCCAAACTGGCTGTGAAAACCGATGTTGCGAGGAACAGCAAGAAGGTCCTTTATGTGTGCATTTACCATCTGGAAAGGATCGAAAATTCACTTCCCTAAACTCGAGAGTGAATATGTGTATATAATAGCGGGGTTGTGTGTTTATTCTATTCTATGAATGATGGTGGACCGCACCGAACTGACGACTAAGATGCAGCAGGCCACAGAAACTGTTCGAGCTAAATATCTTTTCGCGAAAAGTTACAGACTGGCTCTCGAGAATCGAAGGGAAGAAGCCAGCCGTCTCGACGAAGTTGGTCGACAACGCCAGGAGGATGCTTAGCCTCGGTCAGATATCAAATACGAAATCAAGGTGAGAGGACCAACCCCAACGTATAAGTAGAAAAGAAGCCCGGAACTGCCCCAATCGGAAGGTGGCAACACTAGCGACGAATACGATTTGCTCCTGTTCGATATGCTGAGTGCGCGAGAAAGGAAATGAAAACGAGAGCGTGGACCAGAAGTGGACATCCTGGTCGGGCACTACATCGACTACTACTCCTATCGGAACGGCGACAAGACGTACGACTTGCAACACCACGTGAAAAATTGTTTTTTTCCGAAACCAGGATGTAGTGGTTTTTCCAGGAAAAGTGATGCAGATCGGCAAACTGAAAGGGAAAATTATTCATGGTCTGTGCGAACTTTTGTTTCGTTGGCATCCTGGACACTACACCGAATCGGATTTGCGCATGTCCCAACTCCTGCTACAGTCCAGTCATGCTCATTTCGCAAACGATAACCCCTCAACACGTCGATTTATGGACACAACACATGCGAAATTAGGCATTATCCTAGAAGCTGGCTGCCTTGTGAGAAGACGAAATATGAAGTTTCTGGGGAATTGTATAGCTCGGCCAAAAGGAATTATCCTCGGAGAAAGTACATTATGAAAGTGATGGNTATGAAGTTTCTGGGGAATTGTATAGCTCGGCCAAAAGGAATTATCCTCGGAGAAAGTACATTATGAAAGTGATGGAAGATTCTTTCCAATCTCACCTGGTCGAAATGCAAGAATTTTCTCGTCCGAATAAAGGCCACCGCAAAATGTTTACTGCAAGACACGTTTTCCAAGTATGTCTGAGCCAGAACGCTCAAGTCAAAGAATGCATGACGTCACCAAGGCNTTTACTGCAAGACACGTTTTCCAAGTATGTCTGAGCCAGAACGCTCAAGTCAAAGAATGCATGACGTCACCAAGGCCATGCCTGATATGTTGCGTGAAGGATGCGTACCGAAAAAATCTTCACACCGACGATGGTATAGAATATTTTAATGATACTTTCCTTGCAGTGATGAAGAGGTGCGGCATAAATCACTATTCCACATACTCTGCACGCAAGGATATCATCGTCGAGCGTTTCCACTGGACTCTGAGAGCAGAATTGTGGAGACATTTCTAGACGAATGGAAATTACAAGTGGCTTGAGCTACTGCTGAAACTCGTCCACGAGTATAACTCAACCATCCATTCTATCACTCGTATGAAGCCCGATGAAGACAAGGACGACTCCCTGTTTCGGAACGTGTATGCTATTCTGACGAGTAGGGACCTGCGCAAGCATAAACAAAGATTGGTGATCTGATGCGCATCTCCAAACAGCACTGCATTTTATAGGAGGCCTTTCGTCATTACTGGTCTGCGGAATTAAACAAGGTGTTTCCCATATGACATTGGTTCCCACGCATGAATAACCTCAAGGACCTACGCGGCGAATTCATCGCCAGAGGCTTTTACGCAGAGGAGTTCCAGCCTACGGAGTTCCCCGATGTTTATTTAGNCTACGCGGCGAATTCATCGCCAGAGGCTTTTACGCAGAGGAGTTCCAGCCTACGGAGTTCCCCGATGTTTATTTAGTGGGAAAGGTACTGATACGACGTAATGGAAGTATGCACATGAGGTGGCTCGGACACTCGAAGCGTGACGACTCCTGGGTCGATAAGAAAGATATTCTGAAATATAACTACAAATATTTTAAATTAAGGTTATTTACAAGTATTTATTTTTAATAAAAACATGGTTTTACCAAAATTACATTTAATGAATTAATTCCTGCCCTTATATGCAGTATTACGGGATTGGCGATTGCTAGCTCTGTGAAAAAGTTTTAATACAGCTCTTCCCATTCACCAACATTTGTTAACTTAATATATCTGATACCACACAGATGTGAAGATGTCTTGAACGCACGTACACTCACATGTGTGCAGTTACCTGATGCCGGGCAGGTGCAGATATAGGAAAATTTTAACATTCCATTCCCCCACCCATTTCTTTCCGCACCCCTTCACCCAGGGTTCTAAAAAGCTGCGGCGAACACCTGCGGCCCTGACCTTGAATACGGTCGTTTATAACCTGTTTCTTCTAGGTTTATTAGCACAGGATGTGGAGATCAAGGTCAGTTCACATGTACTTGGCTCAAGGTCAACAACATTCCCCGATTTTTCCCCGCAGAGGCATCTAGATATAGGATTGTGATGACTAGCGCATCACGATCCTGCTAGGCAGTTTCATTATGTATTATTTCAGTTTCATAAAATGCAGAACTATTTACCACTTTTCTTTTCATTAAATACATTTTTTCGGTAACAAAAAAGTAATAATATTCCCAATTTTTTTTTACAATTTCCTACTTGGAATTAACTATCGCATTACATTAAAAAGTATATATTTTTAATTGACAAAACTAATACCAGTATAAAGTGCGATTTGAACTTTTAGAAATCCGAGGAAGCAGGCCGAAATTATTAAAATTTTACAAATATGTTTTAGTTAAAATTTTTTTTATATTGAATAAGGTGTTTTGGGTGGAAGGAGGGTTTCAATAAGTTCCTAGATGCACTAGGTGCCGAAGTGGCAAACAGAAATTATTTAATTTGTATTAAAATCTTTTCTAGGCAAAATAAATCGATTGCATTTTTATAAACGCCCTTAAAAACAATATAAATATTGACTTATGATCTGCAGAGGCAGTGTAAACAGATATAAGTATTAAAAAATCCAAAGCAGCGGGCCAATAATTTTAAATTTTATATTTAGATAACATTTTTATTAAAAAATTTTTAATTAAAATAATTTTTATTAGATTCACTTTTATAAAACTAATTTCTAGGGATATCGGGAGCAAAACAGTCCAACATGGCATCGAGCCCTGGCTGTAACGGCAAAAAATATGGTGGATTGCACCTACCAATATGGCCACCGGCAGCGCCTATTATGATGGCGGTCTGATCTGTATCCGACATACCATATGCCATGTAACAATGCCGCCATAAGCACATTACTGGTACGGGATGAATGTTATCAAAAATGTTTCTACCAACTCTATAAAGAAATACTTTATCATAACATGTTGAGAGGTACATTCAGTGATGCATTGTAAATGGCTGTATAAAAGGTGTTATAGTCGCCATGTTATGGAATTGTGTGTGTTTTGCAGGCATTCACGCACAAAATATTGGTTCAACTATTACCACACCTAAAGAATGCCTTTATATTATATTTTAAGCGAGTATATTGTAGAATAAATATATTCAAATAAAGTATTTAAATGATGAAATGTGAGAATCCAGTTCACCGGTGAGGCACTACGTCACGACCACCTGGTACCGCGTACATTTCTCGCGTGTAAGATAGTATGTGACGGACTGGCAGCATGGTATATACAGGGCAGGTCCGCAGGCCCACTGTTATAAGTGTCAGTGACGTCAGAATGGTTAAAGCAGCCGATCTATCCCAGTTTGACAGAGGTCAGATTGTGACTTTGGTGCCAGCATCTCTTGTTGGCTGCTCTCATGCCGCTATATGAGGACATNATTGTGACTTTGGTGCCAGCATCTCTTGTTGGCTGCTCTCATGCCGCTATATGAGGACATATGAACAGTGGTGCGGCGCTAGGGGAAAAACGACACGTCGTCCATTATTGCGTCGACCACAGAGGTACAACATCTGTGACCAGGACAATGTAGCCGACGACCAACTTGTACATCATGCTGACTGCACGCCATCGACAGCAGCGCATGATATGAGCAGGTAATCATCGACAGTGGACGGCGAATGATTGGTAAAATGTCACCAGTGCGAAGGATCTCGATCCCTAGTTCGTCACAGCGACGGACGAGCGCGTGCACGCCAATAACCAGCGTTGTTGATGGCTCCCTGGTGCACTGTTAGGCGAAGACTGGCTGCAGAAGGAGGTTGGTTGGTCTGGCCAACGTTTTCACAGGGAAATGAGAGCTANGCACTGTTAGGCGAAGACTGGCTGCAGAAGGAGGTTGGTTGGTCTGGCCAACGTTTTCACAGGGAAATGAGAGCTATTATTCCGGTACACTATACCCTGACAACTGTCAGAAATCTGAACATTACTGGGGACAAACGTTTATTCTTTCATGTTTACATTGTACCCTGCTGGAAACCGCAACTTCCAACAAGACAATGTGCTATATATACCACACTGCCAGGATTGAGAAAAACTGATTCCACAAACATGACAGTGCATTTTCATTAACGCCCTGGCTCCAAAATATATAAACCCAATTTAACAATTGTGGTGCTACTTGGAGGAGCAGGTTCATGCTACATCACCTCCACCCCGCAATGTACGCTCACCGGAGTACCCGTTGTTGTGCTTGTGGTATCAGATACCCCAGGATACATTCCGCTTCCTCGCTGAATCAGTGCCTCGCCGAGTGGCTGCGGTTCTGCTGGCTGAATGTGGTTCTGCACCGTGCTACAAGGTGGTCATTATGTAGTAACTCATTGGTTTGTGTATGGCATAAATTACGATNAATGTGGTTCTGCACCGTGCTACAAGGTGGTCATTATGTAGTAACTCATTGGTTTGTGTATGGCATAAATTACGAGCTCTTTACATACAATTGACAGGCATTTACTTTATGTTACGTCAGTGTCATGATGTCATGACGTATGCATGTACTACGTGTGTCTGTAAACAATGACACAGTCAGTTCAACGCCTTTGTAACTGTCGCAAACTTATTCGCCATAGAGTTCAGGAAACCAATTATTAAAAATATTGGTTTTCGTTATCAATAAGAAATTACATTTCATATTCCTTCGGAACTAGGTTACAAGTGTTGCCGATTTGAATTTTAATATGATTAAATAAAAATGATTCTTATACTGTAGAGAAATATTTACATATTGATTTTTGAAGAATTTTTATACAATATAGCATGATTCAAAACACAACGGCATAAACACATAAAGACATTTAATATACCGTTTAAAATAAAAAAGTCGCATATTTACAAAACCAAAAAACACGTAACAGAAAATAAAATGTATAAAATTATTTTTTGTTCTATTACCTGTGCGAATGAACGTTACCTAAAGTAGAGATATTAAGATTTATGTAATAAAATAATACATATGTTTAACACAAGTATTTGGCTTTCTTTCACACCGATTATTTAATAATTTACAAAATAACACTGTGCGTCTTAAATTTTCATGTAAAATACACATAGAAAATGACATAACGAACAAGCTATATTACCACTCTGAAAGATTTATATCATAGGCAAGAAAAAGTCAGGCAACGTACGTTNTGACATAACGAACAAGCTATATTACCACTCTGAAAGATTTATATCATAGGCAAGAAAAAGTCAGGCAACGTACGTTACGAATCTTACTCTCAATATTTTAGTAAAATCGCATAAGTGACTGCTAAGAAGCGAAAACACAAACATATTAATTATTTAATGTAATATATTTGATTTATTTTCTTATGTCATTTAAACTTTCGTTTTAATTGATCTCTGAGTTGCGTTATATTAGTTTGCAAGTTTTTCTTTGTCTCTGTAGCCAAGCGAATATTTGATATATCAAAACGACAAACACAGATCAATCGTGAATTTGTTACACAGCATGATTTTCAAAATGTTATATTTTTCACTTTATACGTGATGTGCGAACCACCAGAATGCCAGACTAAGTGCATCATTATAATATTAGTGGAGTGGCATGATAAGTTATAAGTGCAATAATCAGCCGAATGAGTTAACGCCTATAGGAAACAAAAACTTATCTTACGAGTCACATTAAGCACTCGGTTGTAACATGAGGGCAATTATTATTAAATTTACAACAATGAACATTACAATGAAATTTGTGATGTAATGGAATAATCTGAGATATAGATACATCATGCAGCAAAGATTACAAAGACATTACAAAAGATAAATTTTACACAATTATCAATACTATATGGATTAATTTAACCTTATACACACTTCCCAAAATCTAGCACAAATGGTAGCAGAATATTAAGTCAGTTAAGGAGTTGACCTTGCATATACTAAAACAAATAAATAGAGTCATTAATTCACTTCAGTCGCAAAACATAAATTCTCATAGTGATTTGAGAAGTCGCTGCATAATTTGACAGCTAATGTTCTTTAAAATCAACCACGAAAATTATTTGAAGGCTGAAACTCTCGACAAATTTTTAAATACCTACTTTTAAAAATATGCATTATTTAAAAATGCGACGTTGTTGTGTCACAACTTACGACATTCAAATCGCAGCTATGCTCCTACGTACTCGTGAGTATCATATGCATATGTGTTCAACAGTACTGAAGTAACTGAACACAAGCTCGTACTGACAGGGTAATATGATTATTTGCCTGTCAGCACATCCATTACCCCGATTGTGTTAAATTCGCCATTAAAATAAATTGTTTCAAATTATAATTACACTGATTTTTCAATAAATAATACAATGAGTTCAAATTACATGTAAGGATTTTCAGGATAGCGAATTTAAAGCTGGTTGTTATAGGGACCAAGGTCATAAAAGAAAATTAATAATTATAACATATCTCTTCATTCAGCTGCAGTGATAGTTGGCGATTATTTTTACAGTATAGAACCATAATTTTGTAGAAAATTTTTTAAGGACAGGTCAAACAAATTGTACACAAACTTGATGCTACTCCCCACATTGGGAAGTCAATTAACACATTAAGGGTGCTCCCCACCTGTTGTGTACAGATGGTTCGTAGCGTATTTTGTTAATGTTTTGTGGCACAGACTATAGGGTGCCAGGGATTTAAGGGTAAATCACACAATGACTTCATCACGACTTCTTAGTTTGGAACAGGTTTATTTAACGGGACTTTGCTTATACATTCCCGGTACTGGTGCGGGAATTTACAAATACTTTCTGCCGAGGATTTTCTCACACATTAACGCCCTGCGAGTTTAAGGCCTGAAGGGCTGGTTACAATGTTCCGGTTACGTTTATGACACTGTAGGGGCATTAGGTGTCAGGACAGGTCCCTGAGTGACGACGGGGTTACTTATCTGCACATGTTGCANGTAGGGGCATTAGGTGTCAGGACAGGTCCCTGAGTGACGACGGGGTTACTTATCTGCACATGTTGCATGGTAGTTTTTCCGGCTGTTGATGAGGTCTGGTGAACTGGATGGCCTGGTTAAAGGCCCTCTGTGGTTGGCTTGTTGCTTGCGGCTGGCTTCCTCTCGATGTGGCGCCCCTCAGTGGGGCTCACCACTCGCTCCCGTTCTCGGTGTAGGGTAGTAACGGACTGCTTACTACCCTACCATGTCCCAGCGAGGGACCACATGTGTGTGGGTCCCACCCATCCTTCGCAGATACAGGCTGCAATGGACAATCCCACTAGCTCAACATGGCACTTCTCAGTGGAGTTCACCACTCGACTCCGCCTTCTCGGTGCGTTGCAACTGGCTGACTGGAAACTGACTGACTTATGCGGTAACTGGCTGACTGGAAACTGACTGACTTATGCGGTAACTGGCTGGCTAACTCGCGTTCCGACGTGGTCAAACTACTNAACTGGCTGACTGGAAACTGACTGACTTATGCGGTAACTGGCTGGCTAACTCGCGTTCCGACGTGGTCAAACTACTCGTCCGACGTGACTCTGGTAACTGTCTCTGAATCTGGTCTGTGTTTCGCGTTTCGCATCTCGCGTCCCGATCTGGCTGACCCCTGAATGTCGCGTCTTACTATCTGTGCATCCTGGGGTGGTGGTACCGAACTTCTGCGCCACTTTCTGCTCGTTACTTCGACTGATGGATGTGTCCGGGCTCCGATATCCCAGCCTTACTCTCTCTGTGCGGTACTGACGAACTCTCCAGCTCTACTGACGTACTGCAATGGCCAGGGGTCCGATCTCCCCCCGGCCGCTCTCTGTGCGACTGATTTTCAACTGATCACTGATACGGATTAACCTCTTGGTGCGGTAATCTTCAACTTACTGTTCTGACGTACTCTTCTGACATACTATTCTGACTGATTCGATCAACTGANCTTGGTGCGGTAATCTTCAACTTACTGTTCTGACGTACTCTTCTGACATACTATTCTGACTGATTCGATCAACTGACGCCCACCCTCCCCGTAAAGAGGCTTATATCCTTTCTCGCCTCTCTCCCTAATTTCCGACATGTGTCCCCTTGTTGGGTGAGGGGGTGAAGTGGTAGGAAGCAGAACAATGCATTTCAAGAATGTGCCATGGTTCCCTGAATGTTGGGGAGGTGGGGGGAGTGGTGATCTCGGCACCACTTTCCAAGCTTGTCAGCTATTTCTCGGTGCGTGTTTTCTGACTTCAGGCANGGGGGGAGTGGTGATCTCGGCACCACTTTCCAAGCTTGTCAGCTATTTCTCGGTGCGTGTTTTCTGACTTCAGGCAAAATACACCCGACTATCTCGTGATTCTTGGCATTACAAATTCTACTTGGCTTGCTAGAGGGGGAGGAGAGGAGGGTGGGAGGCCTACGCAGCAGCGACACTTGTAAGGCTTGACCTCGGGCTCCTACCATGGCTTGCCCTTTCTCTGCGGTGATTACAACCGACACGTCTCTCTCTACACTGGTTTAAGCTGGCAAGAGGGGGAGGGCGGTTGTTGGCAGCGCCGCTCTAATACTCCTAATACATCACGCGTCAAACTTAAGAACTTTGTATAAAAGTTAGTAGCTTAAAATAGCGGTAAATTATTCCCATATGGGCGAGACAACAATCACATAAAGCAAACTAATAAAGTAACTCAAGTAGCCGGTTAGACATCGATATTGAACTGCATTACATGTGAGGGTTCACCAGTGTCATTACTATGTTATGATGTGAAGAAGAAACTACTTTACTACATGTGTTCACCTGGTTGAGCGATATTGTAGGCTCTAATAAATTAGAGGTACTGACTCTTAACCCCATAAGTTGACATATAAAGCATTTGTGCAATTTACGTAACTTGTAAGATGGCAGGAAGCCACTTGCTTGAAGGAAGCCTAAGAAATTGATTCTTACACGCGTGCTAAATATACACTTGTAAATATAAAGCACTCTTATGGGAAATACAGACAATATTTTTTGTATAATGCAGATATTAGAAAGTCGTTTATATAGAAATATTTTAGAAACATGACGTTAAAATTTAATTTTTGTGTTATGGGATTTGTCAACAAGTAATGTTATTAACTTCTGTTTCAAAATAATCACATTTTTTACATCTACCAAACTATGCAATTGCTGTTCTTATTGTAGATGAGTGAATGTGGGTAATGAAAGAATGAAACCATTGACATACTCTTTCTACTATAAGATTGGAAAATCATACCAAATAACATATTTAATTTAATATTTTGCAAAAATTGTCAGTGCTGAAATTGTCAAAATAAACTTGAGAAGTCCTGGCAACAAAATTCTCCATACTGGCTAATTTTAAGTTAGTTTAATAGCAAAACATGATATTTTAAAGATTTACTCGCCATTACAACACAAAGAATGAAAATTTAAATATTAGTACTAAATGCCGATATGCCATAATTTTCTATTTTTTTAAGTGTTTTTGTCTAAATATCTTATATTTTTCACAATTTTAACAAGGCAAAAAACCTCCAACTGTTGCTGCAAATTTCACATGTTTGATTCTTAAAATAATTTCTGCAATTTTAAAATATAAGTAACATGTTTAACATAACAAAAGTATTGTCAAAAAACGAAAATCATATATATTAAAAATCGCGGAAAATTTTATGTGAGAAAAGTGTAACTATATCAAAGGAAACTCCCACATAGTTATCTACGGAAACCATCTTTTCTAAATTTAATGATGATTTATAATATTTTTCCAATGGTATAGCTGCCTGTGCTACATAATCACAACATGAAAAAAAGATTCTAAAGTCGTAAGTAACATACGGTCAGATTTTGAACACAAAAAGTAAGCATCCACTTTAAAGATTTTTGCACCTATAATAATAGGTATTTCACTTGTTACAATTTTGAGAATTGCATATATATAATTTTATATATATATATATATATATATATATATATATATACACACAAGATTTTTATATTATTATTTACTTAAAAGTTTAATTTCAGGACAANTATATATATATATACACACAAGATTTTTATATTATTATTTACTTAAAAGTTTAATTTCAGGACAAATTATTTTTCTAAAATAGAGAAACATACAATATGTATGTTACAACAGCACATATTGCATGTTTCACTGTTTTAGAAAAATAATATTTTTGCTCTTAAATTAAACTTTCGAGAAAATAAAAATTGTAAATCGTTTATTTTAAAAACAAACATTTTTCATATAAACTAATTTAAATGAAATTTTAAAAATAACAGTGGTATAAATAAGAAATCTGTGACTTATTATAAAAACATTAATATGTTTACTTTAACATTAATTATTTATGAAAAATCCATAGCCATAATTATTAAAAATAATAACACTTTATATTTTTATAAAAAGTAAGAAATTATAAATTTTATAATGTTTGGAAAATTGAAAATTACTTGTTTTATTCTGTCATGTCGCTACTATGGCATATACTCTGATTGATATCTTTCACGCCTAATAACGTACGACACTTTAGATAAGAACTGAAAATTTTACATGATAAATCAAACACATTCTAAAAAATTTTATTTAGCTAATTTTAAGCAATTTTCTAGAATGAAGTGTACAAAGAAATTCAAAAATTATTTATGATACACGCTAAATATTCCTATATCACCATATATGTGAATTCTTAATAACAGTTGTCACTAGACAGATTATTTTAAAAGAAACAATAACACTGGATGGGACTGTTTCGCGTCATCTTACAGTAGCGTCAATGTAACGTGAATGTGAGTAGTGACGATCACTAATAAAATGAGAACTACAAGTTTCGGCTTCGATAGTCGTGTTATGCCTATGAATGGTACGGCCAAGCTGAAATAACTAGGAGTGTGTTCTGTTCCGCAAATTACACCAGTTTTTCCAAGGGATATCAAGATGGCCAGTTTTTGAGGGAGAGATTATCTTTGGAGCCACTTAGATCCCTATTATCTCCAGTTTTAAAGAAAAAAATTATCCTTTTGGTCTTTTCGCATAGTAACTGTTTACAAAAAGGGTATTCAATGTAACAAATAAAGCATTCATGCTCGTCCCAAACATTTGTTTCATCGGAACAGATATGACACAAATAGGTGAAGTTTAACATCTAAGGATTCAGGGATGGTCAAAAAACATGAATTTACACTTAGAAACATACAAATACGTACGATTTATTCTTCCAAACATTTATCTACTCTCACAACAACATTGCATTATTTTATTCCTCGACCATAAGTCCAAAACATGCTGTAACAATTCTCACTATTGAAAATATCATCTTCAAAAAATTTTACATTTATACTAGCGTGTGGGCTGATATAAATAAACGTATATTCTCATATTTCCAAGTCAATAACAATGATACCCTTCTCATCTTCAAGACATTAAGAATTTACATAAACAATTTAAGAATGCAATGTATAAAGCCTAATAACTTTAAAACAACAGATAGTATAAGATGGAAAATAAATAACAGGCCAGACGCCCCATTCTTTTATGAAAATTGAAACAAAGGGGAAGATAGTCATGTTATTCAATATGATAGACTACTTGGGTCCAGGAATATCAAACTGCAGTAAGACAAGGACATAGGACATGACTGACCCGGCCATGGATGGGATGATAGACAGGTCCATAGTGAAGAAGCCGGCTGCTGTAAACACCAGCTCGTTGCTGGATATCTGGTCTGAGAACTCCTTCAGCTGCACTCGTGCCTCCTTGTCCATTCCTGGCTTCAGAAGCAAATCCTGAACTAGGACTCATGTGGTCCTTGCAGCCCTCATAGTTGCACTACTCACACAGATGATAAACACTATTCCACAAACACAGTCAACTGTCCAGAAGAAACGAGCTACATTTGTAGGTTCGTTGTAAAAAAAATTACTCTCTTTGATTTTCGGAAACATGGAATTCAGGGCATGTAATGCGGAGAAAATACAATGTATGAAACCAGACATGATGATGAACACAACTATTATCCCGTATGATGAGTTAATCAGGGATACAATGTGACTGAGGTCATTGTAAACTCTTCTCAGAGCCAATGTGTTTTCCAAGTAAAGAAAGTTTGTCACAGAATTGTTGAGATTTCCAGAATTATTTATTGAAAGATTGCTTTGAATTCAACAAGTTCCTCTGTGAGATCCAACATAACTTTGTTGGTCATATTGCAAAATATTATAGAGATAATTGTTCAGAAGAATAAACCGCTTTCGTACAAGAAGTATCACATTTACGTACTTGGCCACCATAGTAATTGTTATAAAATGACGCATGTATCCAATGCAAATAATATGGTAAAATTCAAATTGATACTTTAGTGTCTGATGCATGCCTAAAATAAATGTTATTATTATATAGGTAGATATCATAATCAATTTCGCTTGTTTAGCCCATTTCCTGTAGCAATCGCCCGCTGTTCCCACTAGAAAATCATCCACAGCCACAAATCTCTGTAATATCTCCTGACGGGGTTTGTCATTCAGGCTCATTTGTATCAATGAAACTAGAGTAGAGATGTAAAAGCTAGTGGTTAAGAAAATGTACGACAGTTCGATCCTTGATACAGATATGTTAACTGTGTTGGTCACGATTCTATACACTAGTATTATAAGAGTGACAAGCACAACTATGACACACATGGCAGTGTACACGGTGGCTCTAATGGACCTCTTAAGGACTAGTTTCCTGTAGCCACCTTCTTGAACCTCTGTGGTTACCGTAAATATTTCAAGTCCGAGCAGTCTTGAGGCAGTTGCAGCTGGTTCTATGCAAGAGGTGATGTCTGCTTTCTCTACTGACACTACTGAGACTGGGAAACACGGAGCAACCAATTTTTAAGCATATATATTTCTGAATGTGGGTTTTAATTTAAAATCATACGGTTTAGGATTACAGCCTGGTTTTAGGCTGGAATCTGAATTTTTGTGTGCCAGGGGATATTATGAATATTTCTTGTTGACTTGCCACACCACAGCAATTCTCGTGTCTGATTGGTCCACACAAGCACCTCTACTCGAGGACTACATATTTACCATTGGCTGAAAGTACTGTTGTGAGCTGCGTTCAAGTAGCGGTTTTTTAGTAATGCACGTAATTAAGAGTTTTATCTCAGATACTTCAAAAATATAACACGTGCTTATAAGTCCCATGAATTACAAATTCTAATTATATTTATCCTGTAAATTTGTTATAAATATTATAATTGATAAGGAAATAGAACTATGTTAAAAAAAATTTGTCTGTTTGAGTGAGGTTTGCCTGTTTATTTTCATACACAAATCGTGAAATGAAGCAGAGAAACGGAACATGTAATGTCATCCTATAAAAATTCAGGACACTGCAAGAAACATTTAATTTATAACCAACTACTAATTCACTTTAGTACACATGATTAAATTCTGGTATTTTGAATTGTACTATTTTGTAGGCAGTGTTTCAGAAAAACTTTAACACTTAGTTTATAACTTGCACGCAATAAATTAATTTAATTTTTTTCCCTAAAACCGATATTTTTTTTAAATTTCTAGTCAATTATAGCTGGTAAAAATTTGTGAACGTATTCGTGTTAAAAAAAAAATTGTTCATAATATTACGAACACCAAACGATGAAAGAAAAGGAAATAAATTTGTTTTCAAAACTATAAATATTTTTGTATTAAAATGTTGTAAAGGGAGAGAATTTCTTTCAACACATGTCTCTTAAATTTAATGAGCTGAAGTCACTGAATGTGTGCCATCAAATTTATGCATTTAGCGCCACTGTTTGCATTAATTAGTTAATTCTGAATGTGCTCAAATTACCTCTAATTGTACGATATTAATATGCATTTAAAATGCTCAAATTCTGCATAACGATCATGTATTGGAATATTCTTTACAACAGATGCGACCATCATACATATACATACTTGTAGACAAATTTGTCGATGTCTGTCAGGAGAAACAAGTAGTTAAGTTATTATTGAAGTGATGTGTCAAAATAAATCTGCATGAGATTGCAAACAATAATTTACCATGAGACCTCTGTGATAACACATGTGGGCGATCATCGGGGCGAAGCGCATGTCCTTCACAATGAAGGAAGGTCTGTGCATAGAGGACATCCTCCCAGGACCTACTCTAGCCATGGCACGGCTGCAAAACACACACAATTCCATAGCATGGCGACTATAACACCTTTTATACAGCCATTTACAATGCATCACTGAATGTACCTCTCAACATGTTATGATAAANCACCTTTTATACAGCCATTTACAATGCATCACTGAATGTACCTCTCAACATGTTATGATAAAGTATTTCTTTATATAGTTGGTAGAAATATTTTTTATAACGTTCATCCCGCACGATGAATGTGCTTATGTCAACTTTGTCACATGGTATCTAGCATGTCGGATCTGGATCCGTCTGCCATCATGGAAGGCGTGGTCGGTGGCCATGTTGGAGTCCACCATCTTTGTTGGTCTCACAGCCAGGGCTCGATACCATGTATGGTGTTTTCCCCCTGCATCCCCAGAAATTAGTTGTTCCAATAAAAATTAATTTTAAAAAAATGTTTAATAAAACATTATACCAATAAGAGACTAAAAATTAATGGACCACTGTCTTGGATTTTTAATAATTATATCAGTTTAGACTGTCACTCCACATCGTACGTTTTTCNAAAATTAATGGACCACTGTCTTGGATTTTTAATAATTATATCAGTTTAGACTGTCACTCCACATCGTACGTTTTTTCTACTTTTTCAAAGGAAATAAAAAAAAAGTGCAATTGATTTAGGTTGCCTAGAAAAAAAAAAAGTAATCATTTCAGCATGCTACTTTGGTACCCAGTGCATCGGGGGACGTATTAATTCCNTTGCCTAGAAAAAAAAAAAGTAATCATTTCAGCATGCTACTTTGGTACCCAGTGCATCGGGGGACGTATTAATTCCCCCCCCTCCCCCCTTGTTCACAAACATCCGTACCAAATGAAAAAAAATTTTGAAGAAAAAAAAATTGTTAAGTTTAAATAATTTTGGCCCGCTACCTCGCATTTCTTAAAGTTCCAATCACACTTTTAACTGGCAATAGTTTTGTTAATAAAGAGAGAAATATATTAATTTGTTAGTGTTACGGCATCTTCGGGCTTCATGAGAGTGATAGGATAAATTTTAGAATTTAACTCTTGGACGAGCTTCGGTAGTAGCTCAAGACACTTGTCGTTTAGATTTGTCGTGATACGTCTCCAAAATTTGGCTTTCAGTCTCCTGTGAAAACGCTCGACGATAGTAGCGTTGAGTCCAGAAAAAGTGGAACAGTGTTTTATACCATGCCTTTTCATTAGTGCACGGAAAGTTTTTTAAATGATTCTATACCGTTGTCGGTGTGGAGATTTTTTGGTACCAGTCCTTCACGCAACACATCCGCCATGACCTCGGTGACGTCACGTGCATTCTTCGACTTGAGCGGTCCGGACCTGACATACTTGGAAAACGTCTCTATTACAGTCAAAATTAAGCGGTGGCTTCTATTTGCATCTGTAAACTCTTGCATTTTGTTCAGGTTTGATTGGAAATTATCGTCCAGCACTTTCACGTCGTACTTCCCCAGAGGATAATTCCTTCTGGCCGACCTGTGCAAATCCCCAGAAACGGCATATTTTCGTCTTCTCACGGCACAGCCAGCTTCTACGAGTTCTTCGATTATAGAGATAATCTTGTTGGTGTGCGACTGCTTGCCCGCAGACTGCGAAGCGACCTGTAGCTGTAGTCTATCGACGAGTTCGTTAGTATCGTCCCAAAAACATGTCGTCAATCTTGCATTTGGCGTTGATCTTCCTTCTGGAGCTGCAGACCAGAGCCAAAAGCTTCGACCAATCGTTGATGCAGTCCCACGATCCCGCGAAATTTCGCATGTGTTGTGTCCTTAAATCGACGTGTTGAGGGGGTTATCGTTTGCGAAATGAGCACGACTGGACTGGAGCAGGAGTTGGCACATGCGCAAATCCGATTCGGCGTAGTGTCCGGGATGCCTACGAAACAAAAGTTCGCACAGACCGTGCATAGTTGTCCCCTTGAGTTTGCCGATCTGCATCACATCTCCTGGAAAAACCCATTACATCCTTGTTTCGGAGAATACANAGTTGTCCCCTTGAGTTTGCCGATCTGCATCACATCTCCTGGAAAAACCCATTACATCCTTGTTTCGGAGAATACCATTTTTTACGTGGTGTTGCAAGACGTGCGTCTTGTCGCCGTTCCGATCAGAGTAGGAGTCGATGTAGTTCCCGACCAGTGTGTCCACGCCATGTCCAAGCTCTCGTGTTCATTTCCTTTCTCCTGCACGCAGAATATCGAACAGGAGCAAATCGTCTTCGTCGCTAGTGAAGCCAGGTTCCAATTCGGGCATTTCAGGACCCTCTTTTCCATTTATGCGTCGGGGTCGGTCCTCTCACATTGATCTCGTATTTGATATCTGACCGAGGCTAAGCATCCTCCTGGTGTTGTCGACCAACTTCGTCGAGACGGCTGGCTATCGGTTTGTAAGCCTCTTCTCTTCGATTCTCGAGAGCCAGTCTGTAACTTTTCGCAAGTTGATATTTCGCGCGAACAGCTTCGACGGCCTACTGCATCTCAGTCGTCAATTCCGTTCGGTCCGCCATCATTCACAGAATAGAATAAACGCATAAACATACAGGTATACAGTATAGAGTTGAGGAAACTGAATTTTCGAGCCTTTCCAGTCGGTAGTTGCAGGCATCCAGCACATTCTTGCTATCCCTCGTAACATCGGTTTTCGCATCCAGTTTGGTTGTTAAACTATTTTTAATAGCCTTCAATTCTTCCTGTGTCTGCACATTCTATACGCTGATCAGGTCTATTATCAGTGCCTCTGCACCCCTAGGTGGTGGTCGACAGATACCAAATCTTCCACCACATAATTTTTCACTCACTCGAACTTTTTACCAAGAAGTGAGGGGAGCTTCTGTAAACTCATTCCCATCATCATCATCATCATCATCAGAGCGTAGACCATGTCCGAAGTTGGAAATGGCATCGTGACTCAAGGTCGGCGTCTTACTATAAACTGATCGAAGCCACGCTTGTACCTTCCCTTATCTACCGGCGAATCATTATCGATCAACAATACTATATGCTCCTTCCACCAGCACAAAGAACACACATCCTTTGACTCTGCAATTGTAATTTCCCTATCGACGTGTTCCTCGTTTGCATGCCGAAGTATCGTATCATCTATGCAAAACAACACGAGGAAATGTTCATAGTCGCATTATAACTGTTCGGCACACGCGAATAAGTTTGACTCAAGTACACAATCGATGTTCGTATGCCGTCCCATGCTGAAGTACTCCTGGATGCAAGTTTGTTTCTCACATGCCACATCATCGAAAATAAACACTGAGATTGGCAATGCATCGCTCGGTGGCACGATGGCCTTGTTATCGCTGCAAGGGAAATATTTCACACCATCCACGACCATGTTGAATGACTAATATTTTTAAGGTCATTATAATTAGTTTGTTTGTTTCTTTTGTTTTGTTTAGTTTCTGATACGTTAACTGGACTTTTTACTCGAAATTTTATAGTACATTTTTGAATCAAACTTATATAAAATGTAAAATTATTTTTTATCTGTCTTAATGAATGCCCTATAAAAGGTTTGGTGGAGCTACTTACTTTGTAAATACGTATTTTAATAATTGTATATATTGAAAAATATGTATTAAAATACATTAAATTATGTATTAAAAATATTGTTGGTAATATAAATGATTAAAACTTGTAGCCTTACAAATATAACAACCTTAAATAATTATTTCTAATTTATTTCATTCTTGGTTTTTATCATTGATTGAAAAACCCATGGCACAATTAATTTTCGGATGTCAGCAATCTTAACACAATCGAACAAAAAGAGAAATTTACAGGTATAGCAAAGATTTTGTTATTTTCAATTTGTTGAAATTTAATATAATTGATATGCTGGATCACAATATCTATTCAATGTATTTAATACACTCGAAGTACAAACAACACTCGTTGTGTTAAAATATACGCGGGATGTCAAATAATTATACATTCTAACGATAAATGTTATTTAATGGGAAATAATTTCATATTTTATATCTAAGAAGATCAATTTTATTTAACCTATGGTTTCATTTAACCTGTTTTAAAAGGCCATCTCAACTTTGTCGAACACCGGAGGAATCTCTGCAAAGAAAAACTTTAAGGTCTCATGTGACTTAATTCGCGCGTAACCCTGGATACAGATATTTCCAGACAATAAAATGCAATTAACTGCAGGTTTTTCAAGTACTATACATAACGGTACAGTCTAGAGTAGTGGACAAGTAAAAGTGCCGTGGTAGACCCTTGAAAGATGTCAATTATTAACCTTCGTTGACCTGCAAAATTACACACGTCATACTCACTCTCCAGTAGTTTCTTGTCAGTAGTTTTTGTCTCCCAAGAAGGGTAAAGTCTCCGGACACACTGTATTAAAATACCGTGTGTGTTACCTGAGTCTTGGAAAGACTTCCTTCTGAATGTGCCTCCATGACGTTCTTCTACTAGCACATTCCAAACTTTCGTCTCCATAAAGTATCGGGGAAATAGACATCGATTTACTGTTGGACGCCCCACACAACGATCGAAGCAAATTGCTCGTCCCCAGTTCCGACAACAAAGCCCCCGAATATGCCAAGCTGGAAAAAAATGTTATTGATTACGTGGTTTTTATATTTTCCTCGCTGCGTCAAATTCCAAATTGGCTTTCTTATCCCTCTGATGATACGCAGAGCGTGACTTTCTGTCTTGTGCGCACGTAACCTTACCTGCGAGTATCGACCAGACATTCGTCGCCGGCACGGTAATTTAGGAACGAGGTGTGTCTCTAAATGTTCTGCGTCAATGTGCGTGGATGCAGCTCTTAGTGCCTGCGTGCAGTTGTGTGTTCTTGTTACAGGAAGAATGTCTCTCTCCACTATTAAATAAAATAATTTAAATCTTCTCAAATAAACTAATTTAATAGCAGATCTTTTAAAACTGCACCACAGCCCATTAGCTTATTATTTAGTAAAATACTTATACTGATTGAAATCATTCATCCAGATTTAGTGTTGTGTGGTGGAGAGTATCAGAAATTCTCGTACTGGAGGCCATGTCTTTGATCCCTGACCAAGCCCCTGGGAATGTATCTGAGCAAGCTGTTTTCTGTTCCCCCTACAGTTACATTTCTGTGCCATTCCTTGACTAGCGCACACTATGTTTCCCTGTTTTCAAGTCATTGTCTTCTGTTTGTCTGGAGCGTTCCAGACACGAATTGTAGCAGTCGTAAATTATATTCAAAACTTTTTGTAGAGCATCTAGGTTTGGTTTATTCAGTTTGTTTTAGTTAATATGTTTATAATGGTTTTCATGTACACAATATAGTATAGATATGGCATAATTTCCTTGAGAAAGAAAAATTGTGCGATGAGTTTAAAACCAGTCTGTATTAATGGCTGCACGTAATCACCCAACAGCTTCTAACCACCAAAGTGAATCTATTATTTTATAGTTACAAATTCTGAAAGTAAAATTCTGTCAATATGTGATTGTGACGTCAATGGCGAAATGATAATCTTGCTTTCCGATGTTGTACAATGGGACCCCTCTCGGTCGTGTCAAACTATTCTAATTGCCTAACATCAAATGTTTATACACAGAGCATCTTCTGATCTCCAATTAGTAACAGAGCGTCACTCGAATATATGAACTTTTATGCAGTACTGTAATGCGGCAGGTGATGTTGACTATCATATTGTAAGTGGGTCAGAAACTTATTTTCAAAATAGTGGCCAATAACCTTTTTTAGTTTTGTACTTTATATCATAGAAACCATGTAATTAATTAATATTTAACTTTGAATGCAGGTTATATATATATATATATATATCAAACATGAACTGTGTCTACACAATAACTTTTGTCCGCCATAACAAATAACACTATGACAGGTATGTAAATTTATATACATACTTTAAATGGGTCAAAAATATATTTTCAAAATTGCCACCATACAAAATTTAGCTCAGTGAGATTTATTTACAAAACTCCAAAAAAAATTCAACTTAACTTTGTATGCTGAGAGCACCAATTGCTTTCATAAAATGTGCCTACAAAACACCTCACTTCTCCACCAATTTGTAGAATAGCCCCACATGAAATAAAGTTTTTGATTTGTTCCTTGGGAAACATTCAACCGATTTCTTTAAAATTTGGCAAAGAAATACGTATAACGATGGTAGGGAATATTAATTTTTTTTGTTTAGGTGTGGATGTCATTTAGTTTCCAAATGGCGTCTATAAATCTTTAAAATTTAGTGTTCAATTTCTACGAAAGTATGTAACGTGTTTTGATTTAACTTTGTATATTGTATCTATAAAAATCATCGAATATGCTAATATATACACTTTTTGAGGTCCATCTATGACGGTCGTCACACGAAAAATTTAGTTTTTATGCCATGCTTAGAGGACCAAATAACAGAAAACTACGAAATTCTCCCGCAAATTGTGCTACAGCAGGATATGTAAATTAACATGTTTTTGGTGCGGCAAGCTATGTAATGGAGTTAATATAAATTATTAATAAATATAAAATACCTTTAAAACCTTTTTAACAAAATTCAACCAAATTTTGTACTCTTACAGTTTTATTAGAAACATCATTTACACACACAGAGATCCTCCTTTGCCAGCCTTTTGCAAAATTGTGGCATGTGAGTAAAAGAAACATTTTGCCATATTTCCTGAACTATTAAAAAAATTTAAGGCAAATTTTGCACACCATCCAGAAGGCCATGTACAATAAAAAATTTTTTAATGTTGTAGGACTTTATTTTCGAAATGGTGACCATGTAGATA
This sequence comes from Clitarchus hookeri, assembly GCA_002778355.1. Classification (NCBI taxonomy): domain Eukaryota; kingdom Metazoa; phylum Arthropoda; class Insecta; order Phasmatodea; family Phasmatidae; genus Clitarchus; species Clitarchus hookeri. The sequence continues at coordinate 32,368 of NQII01004291.1, forward strand.
TTTTAGTTTTAGTGGCACATATGCACTNTTTTTTAATGTTGTAGGACTTTATTTTCGAAATGGTGACCATGTAGATATTTTAGTTTTAGTGGCACATATGCACTGAAGAGCCAAAAAAAACTGGGATATGCGTGCGTATGCAAATAACAGAGATATGGAACCAATCAGAGTAACGTGATGCGGTCGGCAGCTAAATCGTTTACTGCTGATACAATGGCAGGTTATCAAGAGTTAAGTGAGTTTGAACGTGGTGCTATAGTCGGCACACGAGAGATGCGACATAGCNTACAATGGCAGGTTATCAAGAGTTAAGTGAGTTTGAACGTGGTGCTATAGTCGGCACACGAGAGATGCGACATAGCATCTCCGAGGTAGCGATAAAATTTGGATGTTCGCGTACGGCCATCTCACGAGTGTACTGTGAATATCAGGAATCCGGTAAAACATCACCTCTTCGACATCGCTGCGGCCGGAATATTCTCGTGAAAGAACGGGACAAACAACGACTGACGAGAATCATTAAAGGTGACAGACGTGCAACCCATTCTCAAATTGGCGCAAATTGGATTTGTGGACTGCCCTGCAGGATTCATGGTGTGAATTGACTCCTGCATACCTCCATACATTAGTCGAGTCCATGCCACGTCGTCTTGCGGCACTTCTGTGTGCTCGGGGGGGCCATATACGATATTGGGCAGGTTAACAGTTTTTTCGGCTCTTCAGTGTATTTAAGTATTTAACAAATTTCAGTTAAACTCCTTATACTGACATTATCTATAAGAAAAATTATATAAAGAGCCTCTTTTGAGCACTTTTGAAATATGGCCCTATCTAAGAAAATAAGGTATTTTTGCCATATCTCGGAGACGAATCAATCTATTTTCACCAAATTTTTTACGCTGGTAACGTTATGGTAGGCCATGTAAAATCACGTGTTTTTTGTAGCTCAGACACTTTNTTCACCAAATTTTTTACGCTGGTAACGTTATGGTAGGCCATGTAAAATCACGTGTTTTTTGTAGCTCAGACACTTCATTAAATGATGGCGATGTTAATATTTCAGGTAGTGAACGTTATCATTCGAAACATTAGATTGATTACATCCTAAGTTAATGCTGCGAATCCTACCAGCGTGATGCAGTTAATTGCACGCCACTTTAAGTTTGCGAGTTTTTCTGAGTTTGAATCCCGTGTAAGACACGCGTGCATTTTATTTGTCTTGGTACTGTCGCATATGTTTCTGGTTTCATCTTTTATGATATTGCTGTCAAAGAGACGTGAACTTGTACCTACCATATAAGCTTGTAAGAACTTCACTATAAATTATTTATACCCATGCAGATGAAAGTAGACTCATTAGTTATCTGTAGCTTCTTCTTTTTAATTATGTCGATTTAAGTTCTTTTTGGAAATAACTCACAGTAAGAAGATATACTCACAGCGATTTACAATGTCAGTTGCTTCTGCAGTAGTACATAACTTGACACTAAATTTTACTAATTTTTTTTCCTTTAATTTCCATATCTCTATTTGTGACCAGATGTATATCACATAAATATTGCATGTACAAATAACGTTACATCAATGTATTCAATATTGATAAACATATTTATTTCTAAGTATTATGATATTTTTAAAAATAAATACGTGGAATTTCTTTGTTTTATAAATATATATATTTAAAACCTTAAGGTGTTTTTATAAATTATCTTCATTTTGTTTTTGATGTGTGCTGTTTTTTATACTAATGTACATGTTAAAAGTCTTGAAAAGTAATTTCATATGCAATTACTACTGAATAGTTGATATTTTCACTTGTTGAACATTTCTGTAACTACTTCGTCGCCTTACGGCACACGTTTATCAATTTTATTAAGTGTTGTTAGAACTTTCCCCTCCATTACCACATGTCAAAGTCTACTGACAGAGCACCTGGGCACTTTACAGAATCACAAAACATGACAACAGCTGGAGCATGAAGAGATGGGCGATCGGCAGCCTTCGCAGTTCTTCCGGCATTTCCATAGTCTTGCTAGTACATATCCTCTACTGCACGGCGTAACCTCCAAGCACCATCCGGCTGTTGCCGCAACTGTGGAGCGGTGCGACGAGAATGTTCATTTCCTCCTCGAAGAATTCTTAGATTGTAAGAATCTTGAATTATTAGTTGCAAGATTGTGACACTGACGGAAAAATAAAAAAAATTAATAATGGGCGATCGACGTTCAAGCAATAACGATAGGGAAAAATGCGAATTTAATAACGAAATTAAAAATTATAAAAGAATTTCAATTATGCCTCGAACGATGTGATCGCGCTTGGCCCAGTTTGTAGGTTACAACGCCACCGGACCCATGGCCAGAGGTGCTTGTGTTTGCATGTGCATATGAGCTTTGATATATATATATATATATATATAGAAAAACCCAGGTAATTAAAACCTCCCATTCCCCTCGTAATTTTTGTAGTTGANATATATATATATATATATATATAGAAAAACCCAGGTAATTAAAACCTCCCATTCCCCTCGTAATTTTTGTAGTTGAAGAAACGCTCATGTTCTACAGTGTAAAAAAATATTTACGTGCGTGATTATAAAATTTTATGGAAAAATTTATGTATTTATGCTATTTGCAAAAAAAAATATTATAATGTACAACTAAATATCGAAGTGTTTAATTATCTCATAATATTTTTTTGTTTATGAATCTTTTGCATTTTTTCAGTAAATAAGTTTATCATGCAAAATACTTCCTGCCGCGTGTTTTGTAAATATAATATATATAAAATTTATATANTTCAGTAAATAAGTTTATCATGCAAAATACTTCCTGCCGCGTGTTTTGTAAATATAATATATATAAAATTTATATGTAATATATATATTGCAAAAATTTTCCATTTGATGTGCAAATATGATGTATTTATTTACTAAATGAAATTTTTTTAGAAGTTAGTTTTTGGAATAATGATGTAAAATAAATAATTTTGTTGCAAGTATTTGTGTAATATTTTCATTCGTATTGAAATCATTTTAAAATGACNTTCACCAAATTTTTTACGCTGGTAACGTTATGGTAGGCCATGTAAAATCACGTGTTTTTTGTAGCTCAGACACTTTATTAAATGATGGCGATGTTAATATTTCAGGTAGTGAACGTTATCATTCGAAACATTAGACTGATTGCATCCTAAGTGCATGCTGCGAATCCTACCAGCGATGCAGTTAATTGCACGCCACTTTAAGTTTGCGAGTTTTTCTGAGTTTGAATCCCGTGTAAGACACGCGTGCATTTTATTTGTCTTGGTACTGTCGCATATGTTTCTGGTTTCATCTTTTATGATATTGCTGTCAAAGAGACGTGAACTTGTACCTACCATATAAGCTTGTAAGAACTTCACTATAAATTATTTATACCCATGCAGATGAAAGTAGACTCATTAGTTATCTGTAGCTTCTTCTTTTTAATTATGTCGATTTAAGTTTTTTTTGGAAATAATTCACTGTAAGAAGATATACTCACAACGATTTACCATGTCAGTTGCTTCTGCAGTAGTAGATAACTTGACACTAAATTTTACTATTTTTTTTTCTTTAATTTCCATATCCCTATTTGTGACCAGATGTATATCACATAAATATTGCATGTACAAATAACGTTACATCAATGTATTCAATATTGATAAACATATTTATTTCTTAGTATTATGATATTTTTAAAAATAAATACGTGGAATTTCTTTGTTTTATAAATATATATATTTAAAACCTTAAGGTGTTTTTATAAATTATCTTCATTTTGTTTTTGATGTGTGCTGTTTTTTATACTAATGTACATGTTAAAAGTCTTGAAAAGTAATTTCATATGCAATTACTACTGAATAGTTGATATTTTCACTTGTTGAACATTTCTGTAACTACTTCGTCGCCTTACGGCACACGTTTATCAATTTTATTAAGTGTTGTTAGAACTTTCCCCTCCATTACCACATGTCAAAGTCTACTGACAGAGCACCTGGGCACTTTACAGAATCACAAAACATGACAACAGCTGGAGCATGAAGAGATGGGCGATCGGCAGCCTTCGCAGTTCTTCCGGCATTTCCATAGTCTTGCTAGTACATATCCTCTACTGCACGGCGTAACCTCCAAGCACCATCCGGCTGTTGCCGCAACTGTGGAGCGGTGCGACGAGAATGTTCATTTCCTCCTCGAAGAATTCTTAGATTGTAAGAATCTTGAATTATTAGTTGCAAGATTGTGACACTGACGGAAAAATAAATAAAATTAATAATGGGCGATCGACGTTCAAGCAATAACGATAGGGAAAAATGCGAATTTAATAACGAAATTAAAAATTATAAAAGAATTTCAATTATGCCTCGAACGATGTGATCGCGCTTGGCCCAGTTTGTAGGTTACAACGCCACCGGACCCATGTCCAGAGGTGCTTGTGTTTGCATGTGCATATGAGCTTTGATATATATATATATATATATATATATAGAAAAACCCAGGTAATTAAAACCTCCCATTCCCCTCGTAATTTTTGTAGTTGAAGAAACACTCATGTTCTACAGTGTAAAAAAATATTTACGTGCGTGATTATAAAATTTTATGGAAAAATTTATGTATTTATGCTATTTGCAAAAAAAAATATTATAATGTACAACTAAATATCGAAGTGTTTAATTATCTCATAATATTTTTTTGTTTATGAATCTTTTGCATTTTTTCAGTAAATAAGTTTATCATGCAAAATACTTCCTGCCGCGTGTTTTGTAAATATAATATATATAAAATTTATATATAATATATATATTGCAAAAATTTTCCATTTGATGTGCAAATATAATGTATTTATTTACTAAATTAAATTTTTTTAGAAGTTAGTTTTTGGAATTATGATGTAAAATAAATAATTTTGTTGCAAGTATTTGTGTAATATTTTCATTCGTATTGAAATCATTTTAAAATGACGTGAGTGTTTCGTTTGCTGCTACATGCAAGCGATACAGAGAGAGAGAGAGAGAGAGAGAGAGAGAGAGAGAGAGAGAGAGAGGCAGAGGCTGGTGGCGTTCTTGTACACGTGTCAGAATGAACGTCGTCATCCGATCACATCTCCTCCATCAGCACACTCCCCTTACATCTTCACATTACCGAGAGGAAGTCAATGCAGGTCAGTAGCGGTACCATTGCGCCATGCACATTTTTTAAAAAATGAATACCCTTCATTAAATGGATATTTGCAAAATATAACACACACTATTTTTGTAATAGTAAAAATAAAGTAGTAATGTGAATCAAATTTAAGACTATATTTTTTTAATATTGAAGGTAAATTAGTCAAGCCTAATAATTATGCAATAGGAGGCACTGTTATGAAATACTGGACGTACTTGTCCCTTCTCCAAGGGAAAAGATAACGCAACCAATATTTAAACCAAAGAAAGGGAAAAAGTACTTACGTTTTTACATCGAGAAGAAATTAATTACTGAACACACACGCAGTTAGAAGTTAAATGACATTTACGTTTATTGAAATCAAAAATCACACATAAATATTACACCAAAAAAAGTAGGTTAAAATTCTTGTTTCGCAAGTACAGGAGCAAAAAATGTGTGTCTCTAAAATCACATTTTTACATCCAGATAAATGTCTAATGTAGCTGCAGATTCTATGATGATAGAAAACTTAGCACATGTCCTTCCACGTAACATTTCACGCCCGTAAGAACCTACACGTGGTTAGTCAGTTCAAGGTGTAAAGCAGCAACATCGTTACCTAACGCTCGTAAAATGTTTTCAAAGTTATGTAAACACTGGTGAATCTCCATCCCTGTCAGACCGATGGAAGGGTGGGTTAGCATCGAGATGCAGTGGAGACCACATGTCTTCGCAGCAAAGGCATCTCTCAGCATTTGTGTAAGCAATCTCAGAGACCGGAGAGTACTGTACTGACGTGGATGAGTCAGTCACACCTTTGGAAGAACGAGTCCCTGTTGTTTCACATGCAAAACAGTCATTTCGGGAGATGCATTTTCCAGTTGCGGTACATTGCTATCTTCCAGCAGCAGGGAACCTTCAGTCGTGTTGCCTCATGTAGCCAACTCACCCGTCTGGAGGCCGCTAAAGGGCGGCGTCTGAGAACCTTGGAAGTGTGTCTCTGCATACCCTCACCACTGCCTGCCTCCTCTTCGTCATATGTTTTTACGCCTGCGAATAAAAAAATTACCTATATATTTAATTTTTTTGTTAGATAGGAGGACCCTTTAATAAGTAAACATAAATATTTTCTCTTTAAATATATATATATCATTAATGTATTCATATTTTATTAAATAAATTCTGTAAATGACTAATTACAAATTAGTGGAAAGGAAACGGCCAAATTCTAATAAAAGGAGTTGGAATTTTTCCCCGCCGTAAGAGCTACATTGCAGCTTCCAGGATCGCCTTGGAACTACTCTGTCCATCAGCTTTGATTTAGATCCGGGACAACAGCTAATCTTGCATGAGATCTGAAAAGCAACTAGCCGACAGGAAACTCGTATTGAACCCAGTATGGCAATATTTTGATCTGCTTTCGGTGCTCTAATGACACGGTACGTCTGAGCGGACACGAAGAGTTACTCCGCGCAAGATTTTCCGGTTTTCTTGGCCCGCTCATGGTCTCAGTATACGTTCGTGGCAAGAGTCCCCCTTGCTCCTTCCGTACTGCATGCTCCCGCCAGCCAATCCTTTAAATAAAATTTTCACTGATACTTATTTTCTCCACACTTTATTCATTTAGCAAAAAATTGAAGTTATATTAAAAAATAAAAGTTTTAAAATGTAAGTACACAGATAATTACTTTGTATACAGGCACGTTTTATTTAAACAAATTAAAAAATTATAAATACAGATACAATTCGAGAGTGTTTAAAAATTTAATGTGCGAACCAAAAACATGTTCGTTAATGATTATTAGCATCGATCTGACGCAGTAGAATCGGAATGTTCAAAGTGCCTTCTTCCAAGTTAAAGTTGGTCGTGGAAGAACCCATGTTGGCGGCATCTGGTGACGCCACACGTGAACGTTTGCATTGGCAAGCTTCACAGCTCGATGCAGGTTCCCAGAATTGCTATGCATCGTGGTGTCAACACAGTGGCTGCGGCACGACCTTCGACTTTCAATTGGGGCCGCTTGAGTCGAAGCCTCGCTGGTGTTATTTTGCCGACGTAGGCAGGCCTGGGTGGAGCAGTCAGGGGCGGGAATTTCGGTGGTCGTAGGAGCAGGATCGACCTTGCCTCGACTCGAAGTTGCTGCAAATTCCAGAACCTGGTCCACGGTTGCTGGAAGAGTCGTATCCCGTTTCACGTGATGAACCACAACATCCCAGGAGTACAGCAAGTTATTGACTGTTGAGTAGGCTCGCAATCACCCAGAGTCACTGAATACAACCAGTGGACCCATCCATCACATTATTCTTCGTAGGTATGTAGTGATCCAGACTCCCAGAACGAATAGGTGATTTTAGAGTCGTCCGGATATGACAAGACGTACAGGTTCTCCGGATGAATAGGCGTCATCTTGCTCCCACGGTGACTCGTGCTCGACTGGGCGACTAATTTATTTTCGGCTTCGAATTTTTACGCAGATTTTTTTCACATCGTGGAAAGACATAATCTTTACAAGTGACAAGCGTTATCAGATATCTTTGTATTTCACAAAGTTTTATAACACGCGTAGGACTTGCAGCATGTGTTTGCAGAAAATATTGGAGATAATTATGCATCTACACCAGCACATCACAGTATTTTTTTCCGACTCTGCATCGTGCGAAATAACATCTGCAAGCTCATCTCGAACGCTGGCTGGCAACAAAAAAAAAATGTTTACGCTACGAGATGTATGTATAACTGTTTTTTATATCTCCGTGAAATGAGCATGCCACCCGAAAAGTAAGTAGGCATTTTTCGAAGCGCTCACCAATGGAACTTCGATCCGTTTCTATCCTCATTTTACGAAGGGAATGACACACATGATCCTCCTGTACATCGATTATTTCCATTTTGTTTATGCAATAATTACTCAGGCATTTTCTCTGCTCGGGCCCTGCCACATTAATCTGTTCTCGCGTTTGCTGCATCAGCAAGTCGCTCAGCACGTTTCCTAACTTGTGATACAGAATATTGCCTTCGTCCCAGCACAGCCTGTGGTAGTACTTGGTCAACCAGGCGTTTGTTTTCTTGCTCTTTTCGTCCAACAGTTTCCACGGATACGGAGGCTGGAAGTTGCGGGTTCGAGTCACGCCGTAACAATCCGCGACTGCGATTTCCTTGACCACGAAGTCGTCTGTGCTCCATAAACCTTGCAAGTTACAGTCATTTTTACGACTGAAACTTGAGTCCCCACGCCATGCATATTTACGTGCTCAATTATCTGGTGATTATTACCAGGCCAGAAAAATAATATTACTGAACGATCCTATCGTGGAGAATCGAGCAGAAGGTTGCGGTATTCGCGGGCGAGTTTTCTTGCTGATTATTTCGATCCGGCAGTCGACCGTACCATTTTGCACGTGCTCGTTCTGCTTCGATGTATCGAATACCAGCGAAGGTGCCATGCCTCGGAAATTTTCGGTGCTCAGGATGGGATGTGCCTCGTATCGGTAATACGATCATTGGAATTGCGAATACATATAATATGGCAGAATAAAACCCTCTTGGTCGAATGTAGTGTTCAGGTCGATATGCGGGTAGCTTTCTCAATTCAAAAATATCCCTATGTGTTCAACTTTGCAGTGATCGAACGTAGCCTTATCGGCTCCGATACTATGCTGTTTGTTCGTCAGAAGCGGCAGTATGATGTAGCGTGGTTTTTCTGTGCGGGAAGACGTTTTTACGATCCAGTGATGTCGCGTGGCAGCAGACAGGGCCGGGCAGTGGAGCAGGCTCCAACTTCTGAATTCTATTTCGATCACTTTTTCTTTCTTGGCATAATTCAACAGCTTGACACGTTCGCGGGTTCTTGGGGTCACACGAGGGACAACTCATTATATGGCGTTCAAAGTAAGAGATACGGGCGGCGTGTTTTCTCCGACTCCCAACGCAGCATCCAAATGCTACAGTACATGGCCAGCGTATCAATCAGCTCCTTCCGCGCTCCTTTTGTTATTTTCATACAATCTCTAGCGAATACAACAAGCCAGGACAGCGAAACGTCTACTTCGAACCTGCCTTCGGCGTAAATGGAAACAGTCTAGTCATCTTCGATTCCCCAGCCTGCCATCTTGGCTGCAGAGAGATGGTCGGGTGTGAGGGATAGGTAATTTTTTATCGACGAGTTTATGCCCACACCTTGTGACTGGTCGACCGCGACGCCATTTATCTTGTAAATTTCGCATTCGAAAAGGTGCGGAATCCCATTTCGTATCAACTTGTTGGTGGTCGGGTGGTTCGTTAGCCTGCCTCTTATGCGCACAAAGGCAAGGTGTAAATATCTGGAGGATGTATAGGTATTCGAACCTCCCTTCTGAGAGCGAAAGGCCCGTCAAGAAGAAGGCTCGTAACAGTGCATTTTGATTTTATCAAATGTATCGTCGAATTCTAGGCGTTGATCCACGCCGAGTATTTCGTCCGCCAGACGATTAATTTTAAACCGAGGACATTGAGAAACTCTGCGTTATCAGGTGTTAGCGCAACGAGCCCTCGTGGCTTGCTGATCTCGGTTTCGATGTACAGCACGCATTTATACAGTTTTTGTTTTCCCAGCGAAATTAAGTCCCATCATTTCTGGTGCAAGCGCAAAGTGATTTCTTCGTTTTGGAAATTTATGAGTTCGTCGTTTCGGTCCACGATCGAAGTGGCTACTTTGTGGATGCTCTTTGCGACGATCGGAACGTAAATGACCTGTTTTGGATATTCTACTATTTTACATCCAGGACCTACATTGGGGGCGTGCTTGTAAATAGTGACACTCGGTTTCCCATTTACGTAACTGCAACTTGCCAAATTAAAGTTTATTCCTATGATGTTAACCAGAAATATGTTAACCACACTCGACGATGCATATTTTCCCCCTGCTTTATACCTGCTGGCTTTGAACACCAGAATGGGCCCAATCGTGTCCAGTTCTGCGAAATCTGCATCTGCGGTGCAAAACATTTTAGCCTTCAGGGTATTCGGATTCCCTTGCATTTCGAATGCAATGTCGTGCGGCGGCGATTTCTTTGTGAAGCATTTCGTATCCTTCATCTCGTACGCCCTGATGGGAATGACGATTTCCTTCGTTGCCCTCATAACCGAATACTGAAAACTGTACTTTTTATTTTCCTCGATGTTAGATTAGGAGTTGTAAGTTTGCAAATCCACAAAGCCCCACAAACCAATCCCCCTCCATTTCTAAGGGAAGGTTTTAAGGTGGCCCACAGCTTGGACGTTTGACCACTCAGTATGATAGACATCGACATGCTGATGAGATCGGTAAGGCTCGCACCCCATTTTTATTACATGCGAATTAAATTCATTTTTTTTTTTTTTGCTTTATACATGGAAATCTATATTGCTTAAAAATCGCAGATACGAGTGTCCACAGTTCCACGTGTTCAACATCTGTTCCGTTTTGTAATTGTACGTCAGTTTGGTATATTTAAAATACTCGCGCGATTCGGAAGGAGGACGCAAATTCCTCATATATCATAGAAACCTGCGTGTTTACCCTTTTTTACATAGGCCACCCAGTGCGTATGGGCACAGCTCTCGTGTCCAGATTAATTATTGCACATTCGTGTCTCTTGGGTTTTGGGGGCAAAGCATCTCTCATAAACACTCCTAGAAAATGAGGTATTTTCAATTTGCGCGCAAACAGTTCCATATCCATGTTCGTCAGTACGCGTCTATGCTGATTCACTTTGATTTCCTTCTTCGA
>NQII01004291.1:43302-110741 GCA_002778355.1 Clitarchus hookeri
GCACGCCAAGCAATTAATTCTCCTCTTGCCCGATACGGGTGACGAATGTAGAGCCCTTGGCCGTTTTTTCCTCGTTGGGTTTCCTCCACCTGTTTTCGATCGTTCGAAGCCCGCTTCACGGCACTTACAATGTTCGTGACTGCCCCGACGATACCGGCCAGAGCACCGATTGCAGGTATCAGTGCGGGTTGGATCCTTCCTACCTTGTCCTTCCCTTTCCTCCTGGTCCTTCGAGGGCACTGCGATTGCCTTTTGCTTGCACGTAGCTCCGTGCCTAATTTAGCAATGGCTTTCATGATGTTGGATATGCTCCAGGTGGCTACTTTTTATCCCAGCCCGACGGCTGTCCATTTTCTTATTTCGTCAGTCTTCTTTCTTGTCTGCCTGGTGCCTAGCTTGCAGATCGTTGTACTGGGAATAGGCGATGTCGTGCTGCTTGCACGCTCCGTCCAGGGTGTTTCTGACCGTCTCGTAGCGTGACAGGCTTTCAGCTGGCCTTGTTTCCGGCCTGCAGAACCTGTAAATTGAAATGTAAAGTTTAAACGGGAGATAATTGATGAGAGAATTGACGATCCCACGGCCGGATTTCGCCGTCTCTACCTTGCGGTGCATTGAAATAAACTGAGCAAACTATAAATATTCTTCTTTTATAGAGTTTTGTTTCAGTATAATATAGATAATCGAGCAGGACATTAGTCTCCCCGTGCGTATCACCGGGGAAGATGCCGAAACCGAGCACGAATCACGCCATGGCGCCCTGTTGCCTAATAGCGTGCGACGCCTGATTTGTGGGCCATCTGGGCGCTGGAAAACGTGCGTCCTACTGAGCCCGCTGGAAGAACCGAATGGCCTTAGGTTCGAGAATGTGTAAGTTTATTCAAATCACTCCAGCAACCGAAATACCAGCGATTGGCACGAGTACTGCAGGCCGTGGATTGCATGGGTTATTTCCTCTACAGCGAAAACGAGAAGGTGGTGCCTCCGAACGAAGTTTTTCCAATTTCGATATTTCCCTTCGATGACATTGCCTGCAAAAAAAAAAATTGTATTCAAGAATACTTCAGCATGGGACTGCACGCGAATGTGAACTGCTTGTACCTCAGTCAAACTTATTCCCGTGCACCCAAACAACTGTTCCGCGACAATGTGAAATTCCTCGTTTTGTTCTACATGGACCGCACTAATTTACGCCACGTTTACAACGATCAGGTTAATACAGACATTACATTTGCAGAATCCAAAGATATGTGTTCTTTGTGCTGGAAAGACAAGTTCGGTATATTGGCAATAGTAAGGGACTGCTCGTTGCATAAAATAAGGCACAGGCGTGGTTTCGAGCAGTTTATCCTACAAACACATCCATGAGACACGGAAGCATTTCCAAATTTGGTGGCATAGATCATCACGATGACCTTAAACATTGTCAAAATCGCTTCATCACTGCACGCAGTGAAGACTTGTTCCTTATTGGTTGAAAATTGGAAAGTGTGAAAATTGAAGTGATTGAAGATTTGGGGCGGTCGATAAACGCACAGCGACCACGGAGGCGCGGATAATCGAATTCAATATATCGAACGCTCAGAGACGGGAAAAATTTAAAGACCTAGAAAATATATTAATGTCCAAACTAGCTGCAAAAAATGCAAGATAGCAAGAAGATATTCGATACGTAAGTAGGATGACTTAAAATAAAAAAAATAAAAAAAACATTTCAGAAAATCGCGAATGAATTCCTACTTAAAGTTGAGGTAGATATATATAAAACATATATATATACACTGGAGAGCCAAAAAAACTGGTATAGGCGTGCGTATGCAAATAAGAGAGGTAATGAATCAACACAGTAACGCGATGCGGTCAGCAGCGCCTATAAAAGACAACAAGCATCTGGCAAAGTTGCTGGATCGGTTACTGCTGCTACAATGGCAGGTTATTAAGATTTAAGTGAGTTTGAACCTGGTGTTATAGTCAGCGCACGAGAGATGGGACATAGCATCTCCGAGGTAGCGATACAATTTAGATTTTCGCGTACGACAATTTCACGAGTGTACCGTGAATAACGGGAATCTGGTAAAACATAAAATCTTCGACATCGCTGCGGCCGGAAAAAAATCGTGAACGAACGGGACAAACGACGACTGACGAGAATCATTAAACGTGTCGGAAGTGCAACCCTTTCTCAAATTGTCACAGATTTCAATAATGGGGCATCAACCAGTGCCAGTGTGCGAACTATTGAATGGATCATCATTGATATGGGCTTTTGGACCCGAAGGCCCACTCATGTACCGTTGTTGACTGCACGACACAAAGCTTTACGCCTCGCCTGGGTCCGCCAACACCGCCATTGAACTTTTGATGCCTGGAAACATGTTGCCTGGTCGGATGAATCTCGTTTCCAATTGTATCGGGCGCATGGACGTGTACGGGTATGGATACATCTTTATGAATCCATGGACCCTACATATCAACAGGGGACTGTTCAAGCTGGTGGAGACTCTGTCATGGTATGTGGCATTTGCAGTTGGCGTGAAATGGGATCTCTGATACGTCTAGATACGACTCTGACAAATGACAGATACATAAGCATCCTGTCCGATCACCTGCACCCATTCATGTCCATTGTGCATTCCGACGGACGTGGACAATTTCAGCAGGAGAATGCGACACCCCACACGTCGAGAGTGTCTATCGAGTGGCTCCAGGAACACTTTTCTGACTTTAGACACTTCCATTGGCCACCTAAATCACCAGACATGAACATTGTTGAGCATATCTGAGATGCCTTGCAACGTACTGTTCAGAAGAGATCTCCACCGCCTCGCACTCCTATGGATTTGTGGACTGCCCTGTAGGATTCATGGTGTGAATTGCCTCCTCCATACCTTCAGACATCAGTCGAGTCCATGGCACGTCGTCTGGTGGGACTTCCTGCGTGCTCGCGGGGGCCCTACACGATATCAGGCAGGTGTACCAGTTTTTTTGGCTCTTCAGTGTATATATACACTGAAGAGTGTATATATATATATATATATATATATATATACACACACACACAAAAGAAACTTCTTTTCCATTCAGTGAACGAAGGATAACCGAACAGAATTGGTGAGCGAGCTCCAGCGAGCTTTCGAAGCGGTACTGACCAAATACTTACTCACAAAAATAACAGAATTGCCGCCGAGAATCGAAGGGAGGAGCCTCTCAATACTATTACCCTCCGGCTAGACGAAATTAGAAAAAACCGAGTGACGGGGACGATGCCCGCATTGAAATCAAATGCAAAATCAAGGTGGAAGGACCGATCCCGACGTGTAAACTGAAAATAAGTCCGGGATTGCCGAATCGGAAGGTCAGCATCACTTGCGACGAAGACGATTTTGCCTCTGATCGACTTTCTGCGTGCACGAGAACGGAATCGAACTGGAGAGCACGGGCCCGATGTGGGCACTCTTCTATCTCATTACATCGCTTCCTGCTCTGACCGCACTTCTGACAATACTTATGGTTTGCAGAAAAGTGGTGGAAAATGATAACTTGTAAATAAGGAAGTTTTATTTTCTCCCAGGGATGTAGTGCCGTTCGACAAGCGGAAGGTGAAAATCACGAAGGGATTGGGCGAGCTTTTGTTTCATAGGTGCTCTGAACACTACACCGAATCATATTTGCGCAAGTTCCGCCTTTTGTTAAAGCAAAATGACGCATATTACGCCGAGAATAACCCTGCATCACAACGATTTAAAGATACGGCGCACGAAAACATTCCTTATTATAGCCGGACTGTTTCCTAGGGTACGTGAAATTGATGGTTCGCGTTTGACTCAGTAATTGGAAAGAAGTGAAAAAATCGACTATCAGTATTGGGATACTCCGAATGAGTTAGTAGATATGCTGAGGCTTCTGATTGCTTCGCAGGCAGCAAGAAACCACTCGCAAACGAATAAAATAATTTCCATTATCGAAGAACTCGTAGAAGTGGGCTATATTTCGAAATGAGCAAGTATGCAGTTGCTGACGAGCTGTACAAATATGCTAGGATAAATTACCCACGCAGAAAATACGCCATGAAAGGGCTGGACGATACTTTCCAATCTGACCTGATTGAAATACAAGACTTTACTCGTGAGAATAAAATTCACCGCTACATTTTGACCATAATTGATCCTTTTTTTCAAGTATGCCTGGGCCAGGCCGCCCAAGTCGAAGAATGCGCGTGACGTTACGAAAGCCGTGGCGGATGTGTTGCGTGAAGGACACCCATACTAAAAAATATCCAAACCGACGATGTTAAAGAATATTGTAATGCGCCTTTTCGTGCACTGATTAAAAAGTATGTAATAAATCATTATTCTACATACTCTGAGCTCAAGGCCAGCATCATCGAGCGTTTTCACAGGATGCTCAAAGCTAAACTGTGGGGATATTTCACGGTGAATGGAATCTACAAGTGGTTGGATATAATCCCAAAAATCGTTCGCGAGTACAATTCTACCGTTCATTCTACCAATCGCATGCAGCCTAAAGACATGAAAAACGACTCCCTGGTTCGGACCGTGTATGCTATTCCGAAGAGGAGGGTCCCACGCAAGCCCCTATGCCAAGATCAGTGACTTGGTGCGAATTTAAACAAATGGGGAGATTTCCACGAAGGCTTCCTTCAGAACTGGTCTGCAGAGTTGTACAAGGTGGTGCGTATAAAACACTAGTAACCTCGAGGACCTATGTGGCGAACCCATCATTGGCGGATTGTACACCGAAGAGATCTGGCCTACGCAGTTACCAGACGTGTATTTGGGGGAGAAGGTGCTGAAACGATGTGATTGTCGCGTATAGGTGCGGTGGCTGGACACTCCAAACATGATGACTACTGGATAGTCGACAATAAATTTTGGCATAAAAACCCCGCTAAAAGTTTTATTTCATGTAAACAGATAATTTTTAATATAATAAATGGTTCTTTCATTTATATCCCTGTTGTTCTCCCAATGCCTACGAGCTGTTATGTATGCATGCATGGGTGCGAGACTAATTCTCTAAATGTTATAGTTAGAGTTAAACTATGAAGCGTTTCTTCTTAACTTGGTGTATGCATGTTTTTTTTTTTTTTGGATGTACAAATGAGAACATTAAAAATCGTTTTTTCTGTTTGTTGTTTCACATTTGATGTGATAGATATAATAAATATTTATTCCATAATTTATGTTTCGCGTGCGAAATATTCCAAGCCTTGTTAACAAACGTGAAGCTGATTATGAATGGACGGTGCAGAGATTTCTATACGTCATAATTTCCCTGTTCGCTGGCTTTAAATCTGTTTTAAAGGTGTTTGGAATATGTGTAAAGGGAGTTTTATTTTTTTAAGGAATGTTTTTATTTTTTACGAAACATTACAGCAATGGGTATAATTTTTTTCATCAATATGTTATGTTTGTCCCCATCAGTATGTTATGTCTGTTGTTCAGGATTCAGTATGGTAATGTGTATATATTTTTCATCAGTAGGGTAATGTGTGTATTTTTCTCAAGTGTCGAACCTGGACCCTTCTGTCAGTGTGCCATTGTGTGTATTCTCCAATGGGCTAAAGACAAAAGTATGTTTTTTTCCCCCTGCATATACAAATTTGCATGATAAAAATAAATACGCATTCGTGAATTCTTTTTGCAACATATTGAAGTTTTACATGATAAATGAATAAACAATCGATACCGGTTTAAATAACACATAATGTAGCTAGCGTGAAACCACCACTGTAGGCGAGCGAGCTGCTCGCCTCCTTTCCCAGGCTCCAGGTGGCCCGCACGCCCGCCCGCTGCATGTTCAGCAGGAAGAGCAAAGTACATTTCATGCACAGCTGCTAAGTGGTTAATGACATCACTAGCACCAGGATACAAAATGTAGGTGCCATCACTTTTCGAAAACCCCAACACTGGGGGGGGGGGGTATAATAATTTAATTTGCCTTATTAAAAGCAACGTCACACTCAGTGGTGCAACAAGATTTCCTTTTTACATTTGTAAGTTCATGTAGTGGCTTGGCGATCAAGGCTAACACAGATACAATTATATGATAATTGACATATAAACCAATAATTCCACTTTTCGATTTGTCTGTTAGTGTCAACCCTTTTCTTATGGCTTTATTCTTCTCTGGAAATGATTAAATTCCATAAGCACACACTAAATGACCCAAAACACATATTTTGTTTTGGGTAAGGTGACATCTCGAAACTATTTTCAAAAAATTGGCTGTGGTCACTTTCTGGAATAATGAGTCAAATCATGATAGTTGCTCTTCAAATATCCTTCCTCTCAATACAAAATAATCTAGGTCAACCTGACAGACATCTAAAGAAGGAATTTTAACACCAGGTGTTCGACAGTGACCGTAGCATTACACAGCCCACAAGGCATATCTTTGAACTGCCGAGTTTCTTTCTCTTGGACACAAAATTCAGTATTTTTTTGGTCCTTGGGGACCATATCGAACTACCAGTACTCACCTTTCATGTCCAAAGTATTTAAACATTGCGACCCTGCTTGACTGTTTAGTATGTCGTCTATTAATGGGATTGGGTAAGTGTCTTTCTTTAACTCATTATTAATATGACGATAATCAATGCAAAACCTCAGAGACCAATCTTTCTACTTAACTAGTAAAATTGGGGACGACCCTCGACTAACTGATGATTCTGTAACACTAACTCATTCATTACCTAAGGAATTCTCTCAATTGTCTCCTGCGAAGGTATAGCAGTCGTATTGGTGTCTGCTCTATGAGATTGGTATCTCCTGTATCAGTGTGGTGGTAGATCACATGAGCCCTTCCAAGGTCATTTGGTCCATACGAGAAGGCATTCCTATTTCTCTGCAGTAATCCTGTCGCCAGATGAAGCTTTCTCTTGTTCCTATAATACTTCTGGTAGATGACCTTCGATTTGTTTTACTCTAGAAGATTGGATCATTTCGATGTGCCTGTGTGACCTGCTCGCATATCCCTCTCACGAGCCCATCTTCATGACAAGCTGAACTATCAGAAAAATTAGTAATACTACCTGGAAAACTGTCAGAAATTGAAGAGACCAAAGATTTTGCTTCAATGACAGTGCCTGGCAGGATGCCACCATTATCTGCCGGCTCATAAAAGCCCAAACGTCTGACGAAATTTCCATAATATCTGCCTGAAGTAAGTTTCATTGAAAGCCGATAACACAGTGGGTTGAAAACATACTACTGGCCAGCTTATTGGTGAGGACAGATCTTGCTGTGTTGACACAATTAATCCTCTACTGCATACCCATAGTACACCAAGCGAGTATCGATAAAGCACCCCAGTCTACATAGTACCTCAAGACCTAATATATATTCATCCTCTCTTTCTGCTATGTACGTATCGTGCTCTAAAATAAGGTAACCAAGCTATAAGTTATCTGTATTCCTATCTTTCACTGCTGTGGGGTCACCTGTTACCATAGTCACCACTATGGGGTCCAAATCCTGCTACACCGAACGTATATATAAGAACAGAAATTCTCTCCTGCATTCCCCGGCAATGGTGTTTACAAGTTTTCGAAATGTGATCTATTTTCACCTGCCTCTCTTTGCCAATTTTCTCGCTGATGCTCCAGTTTCTGCTGCTTTTTTTTTGGACAGTAGGCTCCTAGGTGCTCTGGCTTTTCATGTGACCAACACTCCATCCAGGACGTAGGAAGGCGAAACTCTGTCACACGTATCATGTGAGCAATGTCCCTCATAGCCATCTGCAACTTCGTCAGTATTTTCTTAAAGGTGTCATCGTCATCTTCGTTCAGCATCCACAGCCCACAGTGGGTGTCTGAGATCGGATCCGTGTCATATTGACTCCACCTCCAGTACTTGGATCAGGGCGCCCTGCAAGTGGGGTCTGCCAGACATAAAGCTTGCCGTACCTGTGTGTTGGCGGTGCCATCGATGAAGTAGCCGACAGCGATCACATAGCGCACTTCCTCGGGACACCCTTCCAGAGATAGGAAGATAACCGCACAACATCGTGCCATAGCTCCTACAGCGACTCTCCTGATCGCTGGGTGCGACTTCACACTTGTATTTGGTGGGAATCTCGGAGTTATCGGTCAGCAAAACGTAACTACAAGTCCGACAACAGTGCGCGGTTCCCCAGTCGCTGTCGTTCTGGTAGAGATTGACATCTCAATACAGTGGCGAGGTAGTAAGCCCGCTGCTCGGCTGACCAGTCATTCAGGATGGCGACTATTTCCAACTGGTGTTGGTAGTTCTGCCAAGGAGTCTCACCATCATAAGGCGCGGGCTTTATTGCAACCCCCTTCCCCACTCCAATGCCGCAAAGCTGCAAGGTTGGTGTATTGGTTACGACTTGCACGGTTTCCTTCTTTTCTCGGCTGCCAGAGTGGTGATAGCATAACTCTGCTGCTGAAGTAATTCCTGCCATTCCTTCTTCAATGCACTCATACTCTGTTCCATTCCATTCTTCGCCCTGCCCATCATTTCACTCCCAATGTAGATTTTTTTGGTTAACACTGTCAGTTCTTAAATTCACTTACTCATTTATGCCTCCTATTTTCTTGCCTACATTCTCATTAACTGTCTATTTTCCTATATAATGAATCACTAACTTTAGTCATTTGGTTAGTGACATTCTCATTTACACTATTTGCAGTTTCATTTACACATTCTTTTACACAATTTTTTTATCTAGTTAACATTCAATGCGATTGATGTTCAGTCTTATTTTTCTCATGCAGCAATTACAATTATTTTATTTGTTTTCTTATTACTGCCCTACGCATAACTTCATCAAACTTCTGTCACTGGTGTTAAAAGACACCAGTTGGCGTATCCCAGATCGTGAGAGATGGAGGTCTAAAAAATTAAAAAAGAAAATTTCAATGTAATTTATTTACACAGCTATTATTTACTACATTATACCAGCAATCCCCTCTATTACTCTTGTCATTCCCAGTGAGAGCAATATTTAATGTTTATCTCAATTCTAATTATAGTCCTTAATAATGTCTCTATATCGATTAGAGTCACTTCATTCACACTTATTATTTACACATATTCAATCTGTATATCGCCAGCACTCCAAATGTCTGTCACTCACGCATCCAGTTCAATTGTCTCGCTCACCAGTCTCACTCTCCACTGTACCGACGGCGGGTGAAAAGTGTGGTGGCATACCTTTGAAAATCTCCGCACGCTTCTCGGTTTACAAACCCAGCCTTCTCACAATTCTTCACTCACTTGAGCAGGATGGGGCAATGGAAGCGATACAGAGAAACAAACTTGTAACAATATTTTATTTTCCATTAAGGATAAATTTATCAAAACTCATATATAAGGCACCAATTAACAACACAAACCGCTTATTAATTTGTAAGCCTATTTCTGGCAAATCGCACAATGTGTGGGGCTTGTGTAGATGGTCTGCCTCTGGAGTTATATGCGGCTCAGGAAGTTTCGGTGTTTTAGTTGGGTAAAGTGTTATTTTTGCAACTTAGAATCTGATTATTGTACCTAATAGCTGCTATTACATGACATACATTTTCACGTACAATGATAACTAGTGTTTTACGAGAAAATTTAGGAATTTACTCCATGACAGTAGTTGGAAAAAAAATATTTGCGTTCGCCACTCGGCAAATATATGCTTGGTATTTACCACGACAAGTGCTGAAGTTAGCTGGCCTTTCCTGACAGACTGATTCCCACTGGCGTATGTAATTCCGACAAAGGCACATTTCATAAATCAGATCTATTACTTGCGATATAAAATTCATATGCGTGATGGAGTAAGAAGCGCTTAAAGGAGTACCAATTATTATTTTGCGATGTAACTTAATTGAGTGAACAGAAAATATAAAAAAAACCGCAATTAATAATACAAGTCATTTTGCCCACGGCATGTTAGGTGAAAATAAATAGTAACTAGACAACCGGTCAAGTTATATTTTTACCAAAAGTAAATTAAAATTAAATACGATGTTGCTGAAATAATGCCTTCATTAAAGATCTTAATTATTTTCAGGTGGTCATAGACAAAATTAAGTTATAAATATCATGATAGCTCGAATACAATTATTCTCATATCAATGAACATACTACGTATTCATATAATTGGGACAGTTTGAATTTTTTCATATACATTAGGCTAATTAATATCACTGGTATAACAAAATTCGAAAGGTCCTTGTATTAATACATTGACATGCTGATCTAAAAATAATAGGAAAGAAAACTTCCAGTCATCAACGCTTAGATGAAGTTACCAGCGATCATGGAACATATTGGCAACAGCCACATGACATTGCACGTAAACGGTTTATAGTCATGAAAACTGAGTGTGGCTAATCTGTCAATTTCTATGCAATAATGTAGTATATAATTTATTGTACCATCTTAAAGGAAAATACAAAAGTATTATGTTCCATAATTCCGCCTGTGTACAAGAGTGAAAGGGGAATACCTCCAAGTCTTATCTTCTTGCTGCCATATAACACACTTCACTTACATACAATTACTAGTTATGCAAACGTTTATAACCAACTTTAGAACATGAATTTATATTTACTATTCCACATATCGCTGTTCCCAGATGCTTTCAAAAGAGCATAGGAAATGTCATGGAGACAAGCACAGATGAAAGAATCCAATTCAAACTATAGTTATGATAACACTCACTAGACAGANGAACACACTTCACTTACATACAATTACTAGTTATGCAAACGTTTATAACCAACTTTAGAACATGAATTTATATTTACTATTCCACATATTGCTGTTCCCAGATGCTTTCAAAAGAGCGTAGGAAATGTCATGGAGACAAGCACAGATGAAAGAATCCAATTCAAACTATAGTTATGATAACACTCACTAGACAGAGCATAAGGCGTAAGTCGAAATTGGGTAGAGAATAAATAATATAGGAAGATCACGATGAGAGATTTCATATAAACCTTTGTAAACTTCCCACAGACAGGTGACATTTTCCTTGACAGTCGCAGCGAAACTTAAGAAGACGTGAAGTTAATTTACCATAAATGACTCGATGTAGTAAAACAAATATGGCCCATTATGGTTTACAGTCGGATGCTATGCGGGCCAAAAATTTGGCCAAGAACTGGCATGAACCCGGCACCATTGATTATCCTGAAGTGGCACCACTAACGAGTTATGCTCACTAACGAGCTATGTTATGCCAATAACTGGCCCATGTGTGGTGAACAATTACGCCCATTGCAGTGTCAGCCCAGCTTGCTTACCATTACTCCACTGTATATCCTTATGTTTAGATGAATTTATCAAGAATATATTCGGACTGGAATTATTAAAAAACAGTAATATCATATAAATTGCACCAGTTATTCTATAGCCTTAAAATTCACCATGCAAAAAAATAAGTTTTTAAAAGAAGCAGATAAAATAAAAAGGATGTCTTTGAATGAAAAATTCCTACCTGAATATATATACACACACACACACACACACACATATATATATATATATATAGCTATATATATACATATAAATACATAAATATTAACCCAAAAACTTGCATTTAATGTTCTCTTTCGCAGTATGCGTGTCACCTGAATACTATTCATCTATTTTGAAATTCAGTCGGCATATATGAATTTTTAGTGGTGTGAAACAATAAAAGCCCTTCAAAGTTATTTTTTAAAGGTGGTTATAAATTTTTTTTCTAACTTCTCATTTTAATTATATGTAGGTAATACGTGTAAAATATTTTATCTGTCAAATTATTCAATGCCAGTCACGAAACCAAACCTAATACCGTATTTACAGCAGTTTGCCATATATGTATATGTCCATCACTTATATTTGCACATAAAGTACTCATAGCATCATGTGACCTATAATTATATAAGACACACAGACACATATATACATATACGCGCGCGCGTGTGTGTGTACTCTGAAGAAGCTATCTGCGAAAAGTAAGTGCCATAAAAATTCCCATAATAAGCCAAATTGCTCCAGCNACGCGCGCGCGTGTGTGTGTACTCTGAAGAAGCTATCTGCGAAAAGTAAGTGCCATAAAAATTCCCATAATAAGCCAAATTGCTCCAGCAATTGTCCATCGAGATACCACTTCACAGCCATCGAGTGGCCTACAGATGGTTACCCATAATTTTACCAGCAACATGTATAGGTTATGTGTGGCCAATGATGGAATACAGTTGTTAAGCCATTTATGGGCCATTAATATGTTATCCGCTCTCAACCATCAGTTTCATTTTCATCAATATCCCATCAGTGTGCCATGAATGGCATGCCAAATGTCCTGGTGGCAGCAGTTAACCATAGCAGGGCCTGTTGTGTAGACCCAGTAAGTTTTCTGGGCCAGCAGTAATCCAGCAATGCCATCCGTGAAACCACAGTCGGCCGACTATCTCTAGCTACATGGGAGAAGAGGTAAGATCTCGCCAGACCAAAAACTAAGCATGCATACATGCATGTTCACCCACACTCGCACGCTGACGGGACCAGGTGCCAGTGATATCATACATAATGCCCTTCGAGCAATGGAAAAAGAAATGAAAATTTGCAATCATAATTGTTGGTGGTTTTATTTCAAAATGTCGCTGTCGCGATCCCAGAATCGCCACTTTTAGAGGAATCAAGCCATTCATGTGCACGCATAAAAAAGTGATATTTGAGCACTTTCTCCAGTAAATGCAGACCATTGGGAACGTGTACGCTGGAATGTAGGATGTAAGCACGGTTTTTTTCTAGAGTTTTATGTGAAGATCATTTGATGAGTTGGCGGTCGTATATCTCCATGATTATTGTAATGTATGTTGTATTTATGTTTGCTATTTTATGTAATAGTGAGAGAAAGCGAATCCAAATTACCTCTAAATATAAATGGGGTAATTTTTGAAAATGTTATTTAATCATTATGCATAGAGAATAAATTACAGGTATATATTTATCTCTTCACTAAATATGCGTGTATGTAAATGTTTGAAAGAATGCATAAGTTAATGGAAAGTTGAACGTTTTTCACAAATATAAGTATTCAAAGTATATTAAATTTACCTGCTCAAGTTGAATTAGTTATATTGATCTGACCATTTTAAAAGTAAATTTCGTCATTACACAAAATATCAAACTCACAGTAATTGAAAGACAAGACAAACCAATAATAATGTTAATTTATGGACATCAATACCGCATTGCCACGATAACTTAGCATGGTATTCTTTGTAAGGGGGAGGGGTGGCTGTCCGACACGAGTAAGACACATCAAGTGCCCACGCCGGCTCGATATTCATGTCCAGTGAAGCAGTAATGTAGGGAAGGACATTCCGTGCGAATCAATAGAAAATACTTCAGTAAGAAGGTTCAGGGGCGTGTTGAGCGGACGTGGCGAAGCGCAATTTGAAAGAAGAACAGCGCGATGCTGTGGCTGTAATTTGTAGTTTATTGTAGCTCTGGTAGGAAGGACACGTGTCCTCAGAATATTGTCCTGGAGGCGCATTGAGGAGGGGTTGTCCTTAGTTGCAGGCTGTTGACTTGCTGAAGAACACACTTATAGCACACTGACTATGAGCTGATTGTGAGTATGTTGTGTGTTTTTAATGATATAAACAAGTATTTTATAACGGCCAGCGAGACATCATTGGGGCACCTGACAATGAGGCATCGCTCTATTTGTGCGTTTCGCTTTTACTTTTCAAACACAAACTTAGTGTCGTGTTATTATTTGTTTATTTATTCATGCTCTGCTTACATCTATTAAATTCCGGCTGCTACGTTGCACTATCTTTGACTTCGGTTGTCGTTTTCGTTCGTACCCAACAATGGTCTTTATTATTTTTATTACACTTATTATGAAGGGGAAAACATCACAAAATATTTCACGACAAGGAATATTCCAAACACCGTTATACTCGTAACAACAAACATCAATAAAGTGATTTCTAATGTCCATGGCAACAACGAAATACGTGTGTTTTGCAGGCAAGCCATGTCTGGAGTGAGTCCAAGGAGAATGTCCTCTATGTAGATTCGTGCCTGGAGTATACAAGGATATCCTCTTTATCCTGATGATCATCAGCAATCGGCGTCACAAGGTAAAACTTTTGACGATAGCTCATACATATTTATCTCACAGAAAGCAACTAGAAATCTACCCGAACCCTTTGTGGCTCCTTGCAGATATCAGAATATTAACCTGTAACTGTGTGTATTTAAATGCTATAATTACTCATATAACATTTATGATAATGAACAAGATTAATCTTCAGTACAGAGTGCATATCTGTATAGCTAATATGTAGTAATACGAGCACGTTCGTAAAGAAACATATATAAATGTTCCCGGCGCTAAATGCACACATTTATTTCTGCGAGAAAAGATAAGTTGGCAGAGATGTGGGATAAGAATGTGTTTGCTTGTCATAACGTCGAGGTTATACTGTACGATTGATTTTTTTGTGAACACACAGCATGCTTCCTTTTGCATTTATTCGTCGTATGCACATAAGACGATTCAAACATGTTCAAGTGTAAAATTGTGGCATAAATAAAGTTATTGGTTTCATGGTAATCTTAATATAACTTAAGGAAAAAGGACAGCAACTGGATATACAATAGATCCGAAGCAGCTCTCTCGAATGTGATCAGTTTTGACTATCAGTATAAAGATATATCTACTTACGTGAATTTAAATTCGTTGCTGATATAAGTATTTTCATCAAATGCCTGCATTTTTATGGGATAAAAAAACTTTATCTATTAATTTTAATATTGCTCATATGAAAATGTACAGTCAGAACAGACTGAAAAATAATCATTAGATTCAGCACAAATGCATTGGCTTCTAGGTTAAAAAAATTAAATTACACTTTGCACGATAAATAAAAATACGCTTTTCTTATCTATGGACGCTATAATCTCATTTATAATTAAGCAACAAATACGACGACAAAAAATACCGTTTGATCAGTTGCGAGATTTAGCCACTGTCCATATTCTACTCCAACCCGATGGTAAAACATCATCTTTTGTATGGTGGAGTTCATGATACCCAATCAGACTCAATAATGCCTCTAAACGTATTCAACTTACAATATAATGGACTGTAAAGGCCAGTATATCACCATGTTATAATACGAAACCGCAGCGTTTGTAATGTCATAACAAAAAGACAAAATTCTGAATTTATATGCTTTTCAGAAAATATTGCTTCGTGTGTTCCACACGCACCAAAATCCACACAGAAAGCAGACTTCGCCACTGGCCTACAGCCAGTTATAACCGCCTCGAGACTGCTGGCTCTTGAAACATTTACAGTAACCACAGAGGTTCCAGAAGATGACAGCAGCAGACCCGTCCTCAAGAGGTCCATAAGGGCCACTCTCTACACTGTCACTGTTGTCATAGTAATGCTAACTACTCTCGTAATATTTCTGTTCACGTGTATGGGCCAGTGGTAGACATGTCACACACAATTATCAGGACTAGTGCAACCTTCATTACTTCAGATGTATTGAATGTGATGTGCTTGAATAACTGTCCACGTCAGGAGATATTACAGAGATTTTTGTCTGTGGATGAGTTTCTGGTAGGAAAGGCGGGCGAATGCTACAGGAAATGGGCGAAACGTTCAAAATGTTTTCTGAGGTTTGCCTTTTTTATCATTGCATTTACTTCAGGCATTTATCAGTAAGTGTTTTATGGAATTGCTGTTCACCTTATGTTATACGTTGGATATGTACGTAATTTAATAATGCTCACAGTAATGGCTAGCTACGCAGATGCAGTACTATTTTTACTACAGTGGTTTATTCTCCTTAACACTCATCTCTACGGCATCTTTTACATGGAACAGACAGAGCATCTTGGAGCTCAAAGAAAAAAATTGGAGAATTCGAAGTCATATTTCAGAACACACTTCTTTGTTGCATTCCGAAATGCTGAATAATTTATGAAACACTGTGCCGAAATCTTCCCAGTTCTTTTGCTTGGAAAACACCTTGGCACTGAGAAAAGTTTACAATGTGCTCAGCCAAATCGTATCTTTGATTAACTCGTCACACTGGTTGCTAGATTTGTTCATAATTAAAATAAAACAACGTATCGTACAAAGACAGAGCAACGACTGATTTTATTTTTAAAAAAAATCTTAACTGCTAACGACAGACGTAGATGGCAGCACTAGACATATATTGTAGATATCATAACAACAATAATCTTTTATGGTTTTATGCATTCTATTTTCTCATCATTCGTGGCACAGATTTTTACTTTCAAACCCTCAAATTTGAATAACATTTTTTTCAACAAAGGCGTGGTTGTAGCTCGTCTCTTGTGGACAGCGATCCACGTCAGTGAGGTTGTGTTGGTCATCTGCGTGAGCAGTGCCACTATGGGGGCTGCAAGGAGCACATGAGACGTACGCAGTTAAGGACCTGCTCCTGAAGCCAGGAATAGACGAGTTGGTACGAGTGCAGCTGAAGGAGTTCTCAGACCAGATATCCAGCAAGGAGCTGGTCTTCACAGCAGGTGGTTTATTCACTCTGGACCTGCAAATCTTGCCCTCCATGGCCATGTCAGTCATATCCTTTGTCCTTGTCCTGCTGCAGCTTGATATTTCTTCCACAAGTAATCAGATACATAGCCTGACAATAATATATACTTAAACTCTTTACTGGTGCCAGATTGGTGAATATTTGCGGATGACAGATATATTGTTTCAATTATACAAGGGAATGTTTTTTTTTTACAGGCAGACAGGTAAGTCCTTCACAGCTTCTTGAATTTACGATCTTATCCTATATATTCAAAGAAATTAATTGTGGAAAATTTTACTTGGCTTGTAAATAGATTATTCAAATTTTCTCTCTAAGTAAAATGATTTGAAGGCATATTCAATCTTGTAAATCTCGGTATTTAATTCTTTCTCAAGAAGTTCAGGATACTGGCATTGCGTGGAGCGAAAATAATGGATCAACGTGATGATATATGCATTTTGTGAGAGTAGATACAACCCATAACTTTCACTGTTAATTTACTGGATCTACGTGTAACGTAATCTTTGCTGATTGGCACTAAAGCCTCAGTATTTGGGCTCATCTAAATATCTCATCTAATATGTGTCGATGACACAAGTAATATAGCGAGAATTAAATCCTTATCTTATGTATGAAATACATATTTCTCAAGCATTCACCAGAAAAAAAGGGCTTAAAATTATGCTAGAATTCAGTATATCTTTAGATAATACTGTTGTATGTAATTCCTAAGATAGAATTTGCTCGAAGATCTGGACCTCCTAACTTCGCAAATTAATCATTTTCTGTAGCAATGTGTGGAGTGAACGATACTGGACTGAACAAAAGTCTGCTGTTACATGATGACAGAGCGTTTTTTTATCTGTGTGTATCGAGCAAAGTAAAATTAGAGTTATTCGCAAGGATTTATTGTCACCTAAAGTCATCACAACACACAGTATATAGCTGTAACTGTTATTGATTATATATAATATTATATGAGACATAAACAGTTGTATCACTCGAAGAAAATATGTGTGAATTGAAACTCGCGAAAATATTTACAGTACCACAATCAGCACCACATGCACCACAATCAGCACAAAA
This sequence comes from Clitarchus hookeri, assembly GCA_002778355.1. NCBI lineage: Eukaryota > Metazoa > Arthropoda > Insecta > Phasmatodea > Phasmatidae > Clitarchus > Clitarchus hookeri. Next base: position 60,947 of record NQII01004291.1, read on the forward strand.
TGCACCACAATCAGCACCAAATGCACCACAATCAGCACCAAATGCACCACAATCAGCATCACATGAACCACAATCAGCACCACATGCACCACAATCAGCACCAAATGCACCACAATCTGCACCAAATGCACCACAATCTGCACCAAATGCACCACAATCAGCACAAAATGCACCACAATCTGCACCAAATGCAACACAATCAGCACCAAATGCACCACAATCAGAAACACATGCACAACGCGCACCACAATCTGCACCACAATCAGCACCACAATCAATCCATACACCAATCCACACACCAATCCACAGTGCTAGCTGGAAAGACAGTGTGCTGCAGTTATCTGCCGATTCCGGAGTGGAGATCGTGTTACAAAACACGAGAGCAAAGGACAACACGCAGACACTTAACGGTGATCAGACACAACGCAGGTATGGGCACGAGAAAACGACTTGAAAGCACATAAGCTAACACAGGGGTTCCTTTCACAATGCAGGTGTGGACCTGTCGAAATTCCAACACTGCCCGTCCTAATTCGTGCAGCCGTGCGCATTGTTATAACATATACGCAGTTAGTTTGGAGTCAAGCATAATAGCACGAAAATCATCGCACGGTTACCTCCTTTTTTCATAAAAGAGTAAAAAAATTACAAATCTGGAATGCACAGTGGAATGATAAAAAAATTTTTTATAAAAAATTTGATTCTATAGACACAGTTTAAAAAATGATTTGGGTCAGTTTTACTGTTTTTTTCGCTTAAATATTATATATATATAAATTGGAAGAATTCAATATTTTTAATTATTTGAATAATTACATGTCCTATTTACATCTTCTCGAAAATGGCAAATTACACATCATCCTTTAATTCACAAATAAATATACACATTGGCGAGTAGAGCGTTAAGCTACACATGCGCACTCTAGTAGTTGTAAACAACAACATGGCCGACACCAGCGCCTCTAGCAGGCATGGAGGGAACTACAGCAGACGCAATCCAAGATGGCAGACGAATAAGGTTTAAGAGATAAAAGAGGCGGGAGAGAGAAGAAAGAGAGAGGCAATATGGAATAACAGAACATGATATAGCAAGATGGACTGACAGATCACGAAGTAGAAAATTCTAGAAACAAGATGGCTGGGAGTTTAAGGAAACGGACATGGGGTCAAAGGTCATGGGTCATGGATTCAATTGTCTTGGGTTATGTGTTCTTGAGTCAAGAGTCTTGGGTCTTAGGTCTTGAGTTTTGAGTCTAGAAACAAGCTAGAGTCAAGGGTTTTGAGTCAAGAGTTTTTAGTCAAGTGATTTAAGTGTTGAGTCAAGGGTTTCGAGACTTGAGACAATGGTGTTGAGTTTTGAGTCAATGGTGTTGAGCTTTGAGTCAATGGTGTTGATTTTTGTGTAAATTGCGTTGAGTTTTGAGTCAATGGTCTTGAGTTTTGAGTCTTGAGACTTAAGACAATGGTTTTGTGTTTTGAGTCAATGGTCTTGAGTCAATATTATTGAGTCTTGGGTCAAATGTCTAGGTTTTTTGGGATTTGTAAAATTTTTCGGGAAATTTTTGTGTTCAAGGTCATTCAAGGTCACAGGAATGGGGTCAAGGTAATTTTTTAGGTCAAGGTTATCAACATTTATTATAACTGACGAGATATACACCGGCTGACCTGGCGAGGGTCGGTCTTGTCGGGAGCTTAGTCGAGCCACCTGCCATCGATCCCCTGACCTCCTACATGTTTATCTTAAAATTATATTGTTTTGTTAGTTTTTTTACTTTTACTCTTTTTTGGGGATTTGATAAATTTTCTTCATTTCTTCGAATTTTTTGGTTTCAAATTCATCCAAGGTCATGGATACAGGGTCAAGGTCACGGGTACAGGGTCAAGGTCATTGGTACAGGGTCAAGGTAACGGGTACAGGGTCAAGGTCAAAGCTCACCTGGATTCAACATGGAGGTCGGGTGACGTCACAACATAGCCACTGCCCAGCACCTGACACTTATTTCAGTTCCCCTTGCCCCAGTCATCTTATATATTCTACTTATGTGAATAATAAAAGAGAAATATTTTACTCAGTTATGTAATTATTACATATTTTATTTATAATTATTGCAATGGTTTTGTTTTTTAACTTATAAAATAGAGAAGATCCCTTACACATGCGACAATAGCGATTAACTTGTGGAAAAAAATTTAGTTACCAAACTAAAAGCACTGAGCTTACCAAACTTAGAGGACTAAATCTTACATATGTACGTCTTCCTTCAATTTCTTCGAGTTCTGCTTATTTCATAGAGAAGAACTACACGCATGAATGCATAACAGCGAAAATACTCGCAAAAACATCAATATTGTAAAACGAATGTCTGATCGATGCTGTCAGGCAAGATCGCATCCTCACGCCACACAGAATGTCGCGCTCTGTGGAAAAGTGGAATGATTGACAACGTAATCACTAAGAAAGTTTCCAATACGACGACTTGGTGGGCGTCTCTTGTAGGGCCTGGCGACGAGAAAATTGCTTCCCTCGCAGTTTGAGGCGCCTCAGGCGTAATTTGCTGTTGAACGTAATGGCACAAGGAAAGGGCGACGGAACAGAACGTGGCACAAGGATATCGTACACGAGGTACATTCACGTGGAGAAATCTCAAGGAGTTGGTTGCGAAGTTCCTATCGTACATTAAGGCGTTGAGGGAGAGACCAGTCTTGCAGGGAAACGATATGGAATGAAAAGAAGTTTCTGATGAGTTCGCAGTAAGTATTTTTCCAACTCAACACACGTTCGTAGTTTGTATTCTTCAAGGGACTGCGATACTGCGATTAATTTGTTACTTCGCTAGCCTCTACAGTAACGTATACACACGCTCGAGAAACACACGGTCCATTGGCTTTAGAGATTGTTGAAAGTATTCCTGGCCGCAAGGAATTGAGTTACTTAAACTTTGAATAACTGCCTTGTCACAGTCTACAAGAGCAAAACGAAATTGAAAATTTCGTGTGAAAAAGGTGAAAATGTAATACAGGCAACAGATGTAAATGCCTTTTACAAATAAAAGCAAAAATAAGCTATAAAAAACTGTAATTTTAAAATGTATTATGATTTGGCGAATACTCTTTATTATAACACACTAAATATACGTGTGTGTTTATTAATTCCAATGGAAATGTAACACAACATTTTTATCATTAGAAGTTTTCAAAAATTAGAATGTAACCGCTTTTTGTCAAAACTAATACTTTTTTTTCCCCCTCAATGACTCTTTGTTTGGTGCCACTTCGAATATGATTAACGTCAGGACATTTTGTGATCATTATCGTCTCAAAATATTTCTTTGCAAAACATTTTTTTAAAATTATTTATTTGATTGAAAGTTTTTTTTTAAACGGAATCTGCACGCTGTTGCTCTTTCTTTGACCAAGTGAAAATGTTAGGAAATGAATTAATAATTAAACATTATTAAAAGTCTGTAAAATATCTTTTTAAAAGTTGTAATTACAGCACCTAAATACCTATTTTACACAACTGAAATAAAATTCTTATTCCTTGCCCAAGCGCCAGAAAAAATAACAAGATATAATAATAAATAAAATATATTACTGTAGTAAATTACAAAATATATATTATATCTTTACATATTATTCAATGGTTATTAATATGAACACAAATATATTACCTTTCAGATAACAGATAAAAATGAAATAAAAATAATAAATATTAAAACATGTGTATAGTATATATTACATTCCCAATTTAGGAAGCGAATTATCTCTTATTTTCATTCAAAACATAACGCAAGTAAATATAATTCTGCGAGTCAACATTACTACACAATGTATATCCATGAAGGAACTGAAATTTCACCACCAATTAACGTGCTCGTATTACATTACTGCTTTCTCACTGAGAGATGTATCTTTACTTCTAGAACATGGTGCTCCTACAATATTAGGCACGGATTATTATCTAATGCATGCATATGGAGTGGAGATGATTCGGCTACTCTAAACTACTAGGTCTTGAGAGCTGATGAGAATGAAGCGAGGTAAGTACGGAGCAGAGCCGGAATGCAAGAGCGGGGAATCAGGAGATCCCCGAGGAAACCCACCGACCAGCGACATTATACGGCAAGATTCCCGCCGGGAATCGAACCCGGTTCTCCTTGTGTGTGTGTATATATATGTATATATAATTGTATATGGATATCAGTGACAATATTGTGTAAAATAGTTTTCCCCTTGCGCATCGGCTGCGTTGTGCTCGTGTGGTAACAAGGCGTCGAGAGTTGTTTCACAGTAAAAAAAAATTCTTGAAATTACTCAGTGTTTTACAAGTATGAGACGACATTCAATTAATTTTTGTATTTGATCTTGATAATTGAACGGCACAGTACCTTATTTATCACGAGGCTTTTCAATTAAATACGAAGGAAAAATTTGAACTGTGTAAATTTTACCAAAATTATATTCCATACAAACAAAGAATATACGTACATTTAGAGATAACTATCAGAGAGAAATACTTCTGTAATACTGTGTTTACACACGTGTTTACATATAAAACTCAGTTTTCTGCTCCATACATTGAATGAATTTCCTGTGCAGCGTATATTCAATAGGAAACCTTTCTTGAATAGGTTGATATACATTGGTGTTTCCGTCAAACCACAATTAAAACCCATTAACCCCTTAAAGGCTTTAACTTCAAAGCATCATGAAATATTTTGAAATAAAAAGGAATGTTATCTCATATTGCGTTCAAGACCAATTAAGGAAGCCGTTAATATACATATTTTAACATTTTCCATCTCCTTACCTACCAAATATCAAAACCGCGTATTATTGGCTGTCTAAACCCTAAAGAGAAGACATTTCTATAACAGAATCTTTGTTATGTGATTTGTGGTGTGCTTTGATGAGTCAGTAAGTGAGGACGTATTCTTTTAACAAAATAGTTTGATTTTTTTTGGCATGCTTAATTCTATAGTATCATTTCGTCCCCTTTATAATAGATATTACATAGGTTATTTGTGTTGTAAATTCGTTTATACAAAATAAAATTTGGTATCTTGTCAGTAAAGTGGAGTACCGAAGTCATCAAATATTTTTCATCGCAATGTAAGTTTCACACACATAGCTAGTTACTTTGAGTGAAGAAAATGAATACATAGGTTAATGTCAAATACAAAGAGTAAACAGAAGTAGATTCTAAAGGACACTGATTTCGCGAAGATTTTATCTCTCAACTTACGTGCATTCTTCGTTACCATTTGAATGTCCCTATAATTTTGCGTAGCACACACAAACCTCGTATTTGAGGTCGTGCAAGGATGATTTATCCTTTCAAGATTGATTTATTTAGTTTATCATACAAAAGTCCAGTTTTTGTTAGGTATTCTAACAGTTTTCTACGATAATTTACAGCTTTAGGATAATATTTTTGTCAATTTTTATTTTTATGTTAAAGATTTTTCCCCATTTTCGAATATGTCAAATATTACAATTTGATAGTATAATTAACTTATAACAGTTAAAATAACTTTACGTACGTTTTAAATATAACAAGCAAATATATTTTATTTTTGTGAACGCTACCAAAGAGTCACAGAATGCGTAATATAGTGTAGATATTAGTGCGCTTTAATTAGAACGTAATTTGAATTTGAAATAACAACTCACCTCCCCAATAAAAATAACAAAGTTCAAAAATATAAATTTAAAAATTACTACAGTCCAAAATGAGTAATTAAATTTAGAAATTANGAAATATAACAAGCAAATATATTTTATTTTTGTGAACGCTACCAAAGAGTCACAGAATGCGTAATATAGTGTAGATATTAGTGCGCTTTAATTAGAACGTAATTTGAATTTGAAATAACAACTCACCTCCCCAATAAAAATAAAAATAACAAAGTTCAAAAATATAAATTTAAAAATTACTACAGTCCAAAATGAGTAATTAAATTTAGAAATTAGATGCCAGTCACTATCTTTATGAAAATATCAGCACACTGCTGGCTGGTATCTGATTACTTCACTGACACTATTTAGTTGCACACAAGATCACCCACAAATTTTTATTTTATGTGATCATGTTTTTAGACGTTTGTCTGTGAAGACATTGTATACATGATTGTATACATGATTGTATACATAGATATTAATATATTCCAGTAGAAAACCCTATTTCCTCAACTGATATTTTCAGTCAAAGAAAATCAGCATCTTCTTCCGCTAGCGATACGTATCCAGCTCATGTAGGCGAAAGTGTCACTGCAGACTGCATCTGTGTACTACCCATCACATGCACCTTGATCATATGTCCAGATGTGGATGTTCGACTTGGGTTACCAGTAATCAGTTCTCTTTCTTTGAACACATGCCTTTGCTAAAAGTCTTGCGTTGTAGTTGGTTTCGCCATTGTCATTGTGCTTTATTTGGAACACCCGCATACAGTTAAAAGCCTTTCTACCCCGGGGGAGTGCGACTAGTGTCAAACTGTAGTTCCTCCTGGTGGACTCCGTCTCTTCCTGTGCAGCCATATACCGCACATTTCCATCCTCCCTTCCTTCGATATCTCACGCAAACAAACTGAATTCTTTTTCGCGTGTGCTGACCACCTCACCCACATAGATAACTTGCGAGAAAAGATTATATTTTAATTTGTGTCAATCACACGGGTTTCTTGAAAAATTACGTTTGATTTGAAAAACATTTTCAGGACTGGTAGTAGGATTCTTCGCAGACACACTAGAGCGAGTGAGTGAGAGAAGAGATTTGGGCGGCTCTTAACGGCGAGGTCTTGAGAGCCGATGTAGAGAACTAAAGAATACCATGTTACTGTAATCAAAATAAATTTGAAAGCTTCTTATCTGCTCATTTAAAGGTCATTTATAAAAAAAACTTAAACTTTATTTATTTAATAAAAAAATTTTATGTGCCTTCAATACAACTTCGAAATCAAAGGCATTCCTAACATTAAATTATAAACTAAATCTAATTAATCAAGTTTAGCACCTAAAGGCATTAAATCACGCACGAGACGTTAAAATTCAATGTAATGTTACTTTAAATTTCCACTAGTTTGGTCACACTTTATGGTCAACAAAGTCTTTCGAAGTAAAAGCTGAGATACAATTTATTTTCATGCAAATATGTTGTATCTAGTTTTGTCCAAATATTAAAAGAGGTTGTCAGGCCCTTAATACTATTTAAATAGTTGTCAGAGATCCGTTGCACCAAACAGATTATAATTTTTTTAATGCTTTCCAATTCCACGTAGACTTAGATGTATTCTTAAGGAAGTCTTCATGGACAAAATAAAGTAGATATTATTTAACTGTACGGGCCATTCCCTGTTGAATATTGTAATTGAATAATATAATTCACCTTGAACAACTTTAAGTAACCTCGAATATGAGAATACAAAAAACATTTTTATGAACACTAGAAAACAGTGGTAGAATAAATAATACGAGTAAAATGCGGACACATGTGAACGTAGGTAATAACGTTTTATTTGGAAATTATAAATGACCATCATTATTTTTTCGTAAATAATCAGAATTTGTTCACAAGTCATTTATTTACCATTTAAAACCGTTCTATTCTCGTTTATATTTGAGTAAATTTTATTTGGAATAAAATTCGTTTATCGTTCGGACGTTATTCAGTTTCCATTATAAAATAATATTTTTTCAATAGGAATAACACATTTTCCTTCATATATCCTATAATATTCCACTTTGAAAATCACAAAATTTTCAGTTGTGCATTATTACCCCTACCTACGGCAAGTGTTTAATTTTCTTAATTAATAATCTATTAATAATATGTAAATAAAATACGTTTGTAACATATGTATACATAAGTAATGAAATATTTCAGTAACAATGTGTAAATGATAACTCAAATAATTATGATAAATCTATGTTGAGAGCGTCATGTGATGAGTCCTGTTCCGTATACAGCCACCAACTGCAGTGCGTGGTAATGGGTTAGACTCGGCGAGTACAGGCAGTTGGAGATAGACAACGCTCGTGACAGAACTACAGCTACAGGAATGTGATACGTCACGTTCACTGTCATTGGCTGGAAGTCGCCTCACCACCCCTTATACTAACAGTCCTTCCACTTCCACCAGTCCTCCTTATTCACTCTCTCAACCAGCTGTGACGTCATTCCTCGTGTCCATATGTTCACGTAGCATAGGAAATATTACATTTTGCGCAATTGTGCGCACTTCGGTCGTTTCGGGGTGCCATACTTGACCTTGACGTAATTGTAGTTTGATTTAAACATCTGTGGGAGATTTCTCGTTTAACTGTAACGATAAACATATCGGTTTCATGGAAAACTACATAGCATTTTTAAATTACGTATAAATATAAAAAAAATCTCAAAGCCAATGGACTTCACTTTTTTTATTTAAAATTCGAATGCAAAATCATTAGTAAAGTACATAGAACACAACACAACCCACTGCTCTCTTTATAATATCATTATTTTAAAAGAATTTTCAAAACAAAATAAACGACGGAATTTGACATTTTTTAAAAATATTATTACTGAAACTGTACGATGAAGGCACAGAACGATAGGGTAAAACATGTTAGTAAATAAAAGTTGAGAGAGTGGAGGGATTTGGGTGGCTCTTAACAACGTGGTATTGAGAGCCTATGAGGGTGAAATGAGGTGAGAATGGAGCAGCGCCAGAATGCAAGGGTGTGGGAAACGGGAGCTCCCTCAGAAAACCCGCCGACCAGCGGCATCGTCCGGCACGATTCCCACTTGCGAAAATCCGGAAGTGACCCGGCCGGGAATTGAACCTGGATCTTATAAAATGTTCTCCAATCTCATCGGCTAGGTAGCTTCAGGGCTAATATTTTCGAAAGCAAAGTATTTACTATTCTTTTAAATCATTAGAATAAACACTTTTTTGTATGCCACTATGCAACACCCACTTCATGGTGTTGAATTTCCTCCTGCGATCTTCATACGGTCGATTGAGAGAGAGAGCACTCAATACATCTAAACTTGGTGCCAGACGGTAAATGATAATTCTTCTTTTTCTTAGACCCTGCCATTCATTAACACCCACTCATTGGGACACTCGCTCTCACTTCATTCACTATATTCATACAGTAATGTACCCGACAGAACTCTATAGGAACCCATAATTTCTACTCGTCCCTGTTTTAGATTCTCTTGTTTATCGAACTTTCTTTCAATACACACCACTCTCGACAAGTATGATGCAATACTAGATAACGTAGTATTTTATTATATATCAGTACAACGCCAAAAATCCACTATAGCCTAACCCATGAAATATTTTTAATATACCTCAATTATACAACAGCAATATCATAAACATACCAAATCAATTCCAAATATACCTTCAAACTTTCCTCAAACAAACCTCAAATACACCACAACCACACCTTCATAAATACCGCAAAACATATCTCAAAAATGCCTTCAACGTGCCTAGAATGAAAGGCAAAATTAGCTGAAACATTACTTAGTCTGCCTGAGATATTTATTTAACAAATTCCATAACTTTAGACGCATCCAACACACATCTAAGGGTCTTGAAACTAAATTTTAGCACACATTCTTCATCACCCTTAGCGGAATTACGCACTGTCGACTGGTCGCCGGCGACTGTGACTTTCTATAGTTTAAACAGGCGTTGACGCACGTGGTTGCCGGTCGCCGCGCATTGGCGACGCACAAGCAACTGGCCGGTCGCCGCGACCAATAAGAGCACGGATGCAAACGCGAGCGTTCACACGACGAGCAACTTTCAAGGTGATCGGACGCCGCCCCGCAGAAAAATGGCTCAAGCTTTCGATACAGAGAAATTTATATTAGAAATAGAATGCCACAAAGCTATTTGAAATTTATCGAGTGACGAATACTCCAATCGAGATTTCAAGAAAAAAACAGTGGGAGCAAATAGTGGACTTATTCGGAGGTGAAGGATTACCAGATGAAGAAGAAAAAAACGCTTAGGTAATTTACTTATATTTCATTAATTATTTAATGAATTCTGCTCATTTGCCAAGATAATTGATACTCAGTCATAAAATAATCAGCAAACACGTTTCTATAGGATACACCGCGTCGCGTAGCTCTTTGGATACCATTTGGCACTTCTTCTGAGCCAGGAATGGTCAGGGTATCTTCGAACTTGTACCCGTTTCTCTCTCGAACATAGTTGTGAAGAACGCAACATGTTTTAACAATACTAATTACTAGATACAAATTGGCATTAATAGATCTGTGAAAAATCTGCCATTTATTTGCTAGTTTACCGAATGAACATTCGATATATCGTCGAGCATGAGATAATAATAATAATGGCGTGTGGGGAGTGCACCCAGGGCAAGGCAACACCCTCCGAGTGACGGTCTTTCCAGCTGGGACCCGTAGGTGACCGTCATCCCCGGGCATTACAGAAATTAAACCGTAGAATGGAGCAGCGCTGGAATGCAAGGGCGGGGGAAACGGGAGCACCCCGAGAAACCCCACCGAAAAGTGGCATCGTCCACGAGAAAGTCGATGGTTAAAAAAAAAATTTTTTCGTTTTTAAATTTGGTTCACCAAACGGTCGCATAACTTTATCAGACTGTCCAAATGCTTCGTCACCAACAATAACAAAACGGTACTGGTGTAGGATTTTGTGATGAAATAGGTTTGGATTCCAGAATTTGTAAACCATTATTCATTAGCTTATGATAAAATTTTTAGTTCCGAGATATAGTGGAATCGCTGTCTTTTTCCATAGGAACCGACATCTGTGTATTCGAACTTTTAGTCAGCGTCACAAATGGCAAGAAAAATTATAGAAAAAAAAGTGTTTATAATTATAACACATTGATCCGCTGTTATATGGTTTTGTAGTTCTTGTGTGTTTTCCATCAATTGCACCTATGCAGTTCGGAAATTTGGCACGTGAATTCAAGTCGTCTGCAATTTTTAACCAATGTTCTCTTGTCGGTTGTGGAAAACACATATATTTCAATACAACCCATATAAAATCACAAACTTCTCATATTATTTCAGCAATAGTAGATATCCCAAGTCTGTATGAGTAAAGTAGATCTATAAATTTGCAGCCACTTCCAAGATATCTGAAACAAAAAAAAACGTTCAAACGTTAAAATAAATTACACTGAAGAGCCAAAAAAAACTGGTGTAGGCGTGCGTATGCAAATAACAGAGGTATGGAACCAATCAGAGTAACGCGATGCGGTCGGCAGCTAGATCGGTTACTGCTGCTGCAATGGCAGGTTATCAAGATTTAAGTGTGTTTGAACGTGGTGTTATAGTCGGCGCACGAGAGATGGGACATAGCATCTCCGAGGTAGCGATAAAATTTGGAATTTCGCATACGAATATTTCACGAGTGTACCATGAATATCGGGAATCCGCTAAAACATCACATCTTCGACATCGATGCGGCCGGAAAAAGATCGTGAAAGAACGGGACAAACGACGACTGACGAGAATCATTAAACGTGACAGACGTGCAACCCTTTCTCAAATTGGCGCAGATTGGATTTGTGGACCGCCTTACAGGATTCATGGTGTGAATTGCCTCCTGCATACCTTCAGACATTAGTCGAGTCCATGCCACGTCGTCTTGCGGCACTTCTGCGTGCTCGGGAGGCCCTACGCGATATTAAGCAGGTGTACCAGTTTTTTTTTGGCTCTTCAGTGAATATTTATTTCCTCACTTGGTATATAAACACTTTTATATAACTTATTTGTTTTTGTTTAGAAGTCAAAAACTAAAAAAACAGTGGAAAAATGTAAGAAGCTGTTTTGCTTGAGAAACACGAAGACTTAAAAATAGTAAAAGCAGCTCTGCTGCTTCTCATAAAACTCCTTATATTGATTACCAAAAACTGTTGTTTTTTTAAGAATACTGCTGGTAATTTGAACACAGAGAGTAGTATTGCGGAAGAACAGTCGAAAAATGGTGAAGAACCTTTAGGACCATACTCCAGAGAAAATATAATTGAAATAAAAAATAAAAAACATCAGATGGTGGCAGAAGAGAATTATAGGCCACTTTAAACAAGAGTATGGATACGCGTAACAATAGAGACAGTAATTTGGAACAACATGAGGATAGGATGTTTCTGCTTTCCCTTTTATCATCTTACAGGAAAATTCCCGGATCACAGAAAGTCAGATGCGAAAATTCAATTAATAACAATAATCGATTCTTTCGGTACCTCTACTCCACAGAATGCATACGCAAACACAGTGTGGCGAAATTATAATGAGTATGAGTGCGAGCAAAGTGGTTACTGCACACAAGGGGCCGGGTTTTCTACTGCACCAAGTCAACAACCACGAGAAAGGCCTGAACCATAGCACCACCAACTCGAGCTCAACTACAGAACTACACACAACCCACTCGAGCTTCAACGTCATATGAACTCCCAGAGTCACAGTTATCTACTGCTTCAAGTGCATCTCTAGATTCAGAAAATATGGATTTATTTTAAACTTCGATTTTAGTTTTTTTTTTTGTAATTAAACTTAGTTATGGCATTGATTTAAACAATAAAAACAATTTCAAATGATGAAATAATGAAGCATCTTTAACTATAGTGACTTACCTTAGTGTTATGAATAATTTTTCTTCCGGAGAAACACAGGGTCGCATATTAGTACCTGTGACAGTTATTTATGGTTTCAGAAGACACAATAGCTCATCAAACGAACGTACAGACATTCTAGAGTAATTAAAAAATCAACGTGGGTACTTTCTTATGTCTTCATAAAATAAATTGAACATTCATTTTTTTTCCTCCGTTCTTGCAGCATAGGATGCGCCCAAAACTCTCTTGATTTTTTTTCTTTTTCTCTTTGAAATTAGCAACGCTAGTATTGCAATTTCTTCGACGTCCATTCTGAACGAATGTACAAGAAACACTGTCGCTCAGCTTGGTTTCCCGGCTAGTTTGCAAATATTTTGGTCGCCGAGAGACGGAGTCGCCGGCGACCAGTCGATAGTGCGTTATCGCCCTTAAGAAGCAGCCTTCAAACAGTATGTTAAAACCATTCATTGCACTGCTTTCAGTAAGAAAGCTGTTAGAAAAATCATTTGTACAAATTACAGAAAATGAAAAATACGTTTATTTTTAAAATGTCCTTAATAATTTTGATTATTGTTATTAGCGCAATCATTGTAAGTTTCTGAGAGGCAAGCACTTCGGGATATGCAGTTGAACGTCTCATTCAGCGTAACGTTAATTACCTCAGCTCTCTGATGTTTGTAGTCTAAGATCATGATCCCAAAAATGTTCACGTGCACGTCTTAAAGGCTTAAAGAGGTGATTTCCGGTAGCGAGATTTAGCCCCTTTTTTGGTTACAAAACAACAAACACAACATGTGCTCATTTACGTGCACGGAGGTTGTTACAAAACAGCTTTCAGGTCAGCACAGTGTTAGTAATGATATTATAATTTTTTTAATAATGTTATGTAACATAAAGTTAATTTTGAATTCGCGTATGTCTTCACGAACAGTTTAAGTTTAAAATCTTGCTTGTCCACACACACACCCACACACACGTACAAATGTTTATATGATTATATGGTACTTGCATAACATCGGTATAATTATCATATTATCCAGAAATTGCACAATGGTTAGGAAGAAAAATTACTAATAAATAGTTTACCATACTTTATGAACATGTCAAATTGTGTAAATCTGTTACTTGAAACAACGAAATTTTTCATATATTGTTTATATTATTTTAATTAATTTTAATGTCCTATCGTGGAGCCGAGAGATTATATTTCATGTAATTGAAGTTATGGGGTTTGCTTATAAATATAACGTGTGAAAGCACAGGTGCATATAATCATTTTATATGGTTATAAGCAAATTTTATGTTCTCTACATATAAATTCGTTTCATTCGCGTATATTTGCAATTCCATAATCACATAAATTAACTAAAATAAACGTATTGCGTTATTATGTACTGAAATATTTCTATTAACTATGTGAATAATTATTACTGCATCATAACATGTTAAGAGTTACCTTCGGTAATAAAAAGGACCAGCACGAGTATATCATCTGTTGTAGTTGTTACGTGTTGGGAATGTGTGGGTTTAGCAGGCATGCCATGGCTGGAGAGAGTCCAAGGATGATGTCCACTTTGCAGAGTCCTGCCTGGAGTGAGCAAGGACATTGTCTTTCTTCTCAGGATCGTCCAAATGTGCTGCCGCAGAGGTCTCAAGGTAAATTATTTGACATTACCTCAGAGAGATTTATTTCACAGAAAAACTTCAAATGTACAGACACGCTTAGTTGCACCTTGCTTACATCATAAAATTGCAGAACAAATGCGTGTTAAATATGGTGTAATATATATTAGAAAAAAAAACATTATAATGTTTATTTAGTAAATTCGATACGTGTGTTTATACAGGACGTTAGGAAACTAAACGCCCAAACTGCGGGAGGTGATTCCTTGTGATAAATAAAGTCGAAAATATTCAGGACACCATATAACTAAACCGAATATTAAAGGAGATATTAGCATGTGAAAATTTTTTTTGAAAATGTATTTTCGCTGAATGCATTGTACTTTCTGGCAGCGTTAGGAATGGCGGCGATGTACCCACTGTACGTCTCACACGGTTGAATGGGACACGCCCACTTGACGCGTTATGGAGCGTGTACTAGTGGAGGGCACGTCGTTGATGTGCTGACGAATCACTTCCTCAAGACGAACAGTGCGCACAGACCGAGGACGGCCAGCATTACGCATGTGTCTCTGCAAATGGGAAGCATATGCTCCCCTTTTAGCTGCGGACTTTGTAGGCGTTTTACACGGCATTCGGCAAAATTACGTTTTCAATGTCCAATTTTCACAGGCTCATATCTCCTTTAATATTCCGTTAAGATATGCAGTGCCCTATATATTTTGAACCGTATTTTTCATAAGTATTCACCCCTTGCAGTTTGGTCGTTTAATTTCCGAATTTCCTGTATATATGGGTAAAGTTCATTTCAACACTTTCGAGACGAAACACTCCAAAATACTTTGGTGCTAAATGCATAACGGACACACTCACTGCCAAGCACCCAGTTAAATTACACAGGTCAACAAAAAAAGTGTTTTTTCTTTCACAAGGACTAAATAAACAAAATCTATTTATCTTTACCATGCTGAGTTCAAATATGTTCTCAGGTTTTGTCCATCAGGCAAGATTTTTTTGGGGGACATGTTTAAAGTTTTAAAAGAATTAGGAATTACGAAACACTAAATAATAAAAATATGGCTAATTTACGCTTACCTAAAAAGTTTTATATGATGATTTTCGGCCATATTTTGCGTTCAGGATGTCTCTCTTCATGGTCCAGCAGTAGTCGGCCAGCATATTGGGACTCCATTTGCCTTGGTACCTCTTTTCCATAGTAGAAATCGGCAGCGCTCACCATGTTCATCAGAGATAGCCCCAAGATTTTCAGGGAAGAAGTCTAGGTGAGAGTCCATGAAGTGAATTTTCAAAGACATGTTGCAGCCCATTCCTTTGTACGACGTCAGAAGATCACTCACTATTTCACTATAGATTTCTTCTTATTTATTGCCAAGAAATCCAAATCAGATATTTTTGAATGATTTTCACGATACTTTTTCCGGTGGATGTAACAGTTCCTCAAAATATTCATCATCCGATATAAGTGATCTTATTTGCGGCCCTATAAATATTCCTTCATTCAATTTTGCATTGCTTATTTTAGGAAATTTAGATTTCAGATACACAAATGCAGCAGAACTTTTATCCATTGGTTTTAAAAAAAATTTTATAAGCCCCAGTTTTATATGCAGGGAAGGTAAATAACCCTTTTCGGGATCCACTAAAGGGGTATTTGTTACATTTTTATGCCCAAGAGTAAGAGATTCACGTTTAGGCCATTTCTTTATGTAGTGAGACTTCCTATCCCTGCTATCCCATTCACACAAAAAACAGCAGAATTTCGTGTATCCAAGTTGCAAACATAACAATAAAGCTATGGCCTTCAAATAACCACAGATATTCCAGTTATATTTAGTATGGTTAATTTTTTCTTACAACAATTTCATATTTTCATATGTCTCTTCCGTATCACTGGCATGCGCGACAGGTACCGATGGTAATTTATTCTCATTATTCAGTAGTACAACCTTCAAACTAACTTTCGATGAGTCTATGAACAATCGCCACTCATCTGGCTGGTGTTGAAGTCCAAGAATCTCCATTAATTAACAAACATTGTTACAAAAAACTATATGGCCTTCTTTAGAGAAGTATTCACTGAAATCACTATCGCGACTACGATAAATGCATACCCGTGTATCTTTTTGGAGTAGATTCCAACCTTTGAGCCTGGAACTTAAAAGCTCAGCCGACTGTTTAGACACATTTAAATCCTGTATAAGATCATTAAAATCTTCTTGAGTTAAAAGGTGAGGTTCTGATGAAGTACTTGCTTCAAATGTAGGGTCACTTCTCTCGTTTCTTTCGTCTTCAGTATGAGCTGGGTCGGAGTCTGAGTTATCAATTAAGGTCATGAAATCTGGACACTTTGGTACATGATACTCTATGGGACACATGTCTCATTGCAGAAGCCAAATTGGGATACTTAACTGTATATTTTGCTTTGGAATTAATTCCTTTAATGTTGTTTTAGCAGAAATAAGAGTCAGTTAAATGGTCCTTCTGTTCCCTCCAAATAATAGGGACTGAAAACGGCAAATGATGAATAGCATTTTTCCATCAAGTGCGAAGCCTAACACGTGATGCACAGCATATATTTGGGCCCCAGTCTTTATCTAAATCACCAGCTTTACACCCAAAATAAAGCTCATAACATTTTTTCACAAGTGGTGTGAAATTTCGCCTCTGAGACTTGAAGGTAATCTCACCACACACGTAACAAAACTTGTTTGATGGATTAAAACACTTTCTTAACATATTGAAAGGTTTACAAAACTCATAAAACTTACAAATAAAAAATATATACAGCAGAAAACCACTACACGGGTTGCCAGGCTCACTACAATTTCAATACTGGCTACTGGCCATCTGCTTACTAAAACAATGCAAAACTTGACAGGCAGTCGAGATGCGTGGGAAAAGGCAGAAGGTGTCTAGCGGTGTTGCCGAGATCTTTCTATTCGAGACGCGTTGGAAAAGGCAGAAGGCGTCTAGCGGTGTCGCCGAGATCCTCCGAGTCGAGACGCATGGGAAAAGGCAGAAGGCATCTAGCGGTGTCGCCGAGATCCTCCGAGTCGAGACGCGTGGGAAAAGGCAGAAGGCGTCTAGCGGTGTCGCCGAGATCCTCCGAGTCAAGACGCGTGGGAAAAGGCAGAAGGCGTCTAGCGGTGTCGCCGAGATCCTCGGAGTCGAGACGCGTGGGAAAAGACAGAGGGCGTCTAGCAGTGTCACCGCCGAGTCAAGACGCGTGGGAAAGCGCCGAGTCAAGACGCGCTCGAAAGCTCAGAGTCAGATACAGCTAAGTGCCAGCGTTCGTCGCTCAAGTAGCCCTTGAGTCCCGGATGCCTAATGTCCACCATCTTAAAATATGTGAGCATTTTGGCATTTTATCCACCCTTAAGGCTCCCAACTTGCTGGGTACAGATTCGGAAAGTGTGTGTATATATTTTGCCTAATATATACCTCTTTATTAAAACACTGAGGGACCAAGTAATTGCTTTCCCCCGCCTCTCCCCGTCGCAGAGGACAACAGTAATCTTGGTAAGAAAGAGTACAACCGGCCTCCAAACAAATTCGCCCCTGATGAAGCTTTGCCCTTACGGCCACAGAAGGAAAGCGGGCAAAACATTGCCAGAGCGAGGTTTCAACCCTCGACATCCAAGGCGCCCGTAGTGTGCGCCAGAGAGGTAAATCGTACCCTGCGACCCGCTCTGTATGTCACAGGGAGCGAGTGGCATCATACAGAAGTATATTACGCGAAAATGACTTGTAACAAGAAAACTATGCCTGATGGAAGAAATTTGATTACATATTTAATTCATTATAAAAAACTGGACTAGGGTCGCTATTCAATTTCCTTGTGAAAAAAATAATGTCGACCACTGCTATCAATGTTGTAGGTGGTTTTAATACTGTGTCGTTAGAACCTTCATGTTTACATTTGAGTATACTTTACTGAATTTTGCTCCTTTAAGTATCGTGTGTAAAATAGTTAAAATACCATAATATGATACTAAAATAAATATATTCCTTACTATGGCAGAAACACATGTGATCAACACATTAACTAATAAGTCATGGGTTTCATCAAATCTCTAAACAGTATAAAACAAAGTTGCTTATCCGCGTCTGTCTGTGTATTGGCCTGGTACGTCTAAACTACTTGATGGATTTTGATGCAATTTTAAACATCATTTAAGGAATTTTTTGAGAAGGGATTTGGTGTATAATACATATATATTTAATGTAAGCATAGTAGAGAAATGTCGAACCGTCTGGAATCAAGTCGTAAAAAACCGCTTTTTGGGCGCTTACATAGCTTGCGCTGACTAAACCATAAGTGATACCACGAATTAATTTTTTTACAGAACTGTAGCTCTCAAAAAGGTTTACAGAAAAGCCTGCGATAACATATGTTTGTCTTTTAAGGATGACCCACTGTAACCATTTTTGTCTTTCAAAGTATCGCTGTAAAAACTAAATTGTTACCGGGCGAAGCCGGGCCGGTTCCCTAGTTATTAATATTGTTTAAGCACAATGTATACGAAGTGNTTAATATTGTTTAAGCACAATGTATACGAAGTGTTTTGAAAAGTGCATACAAAACACTGCTTTCAGAAATGCTCAGTTTAAGCGATACCCTATACTTGTTTCTACCTGAGGTGCATGAGTGAAATTGATGTAACTGTGTCAGCTATGTCTTCCCTTTCTATGGAATGACAATAGATAAACTAGTAAAATTGGTTTTCTCTTTTCTGTTTCAAACGTTCTTAGCATATTTAAATAAAGAGGCGGACCATACAGAAAATTATCCCTTTACTTGAGTACAGTTACATTAAATAAAATGTTTACGCTATAGTAACAAAATTTGTAACGTAGATAATATTAGCACATATGTGTGTTATGCATGTGACCCTATAATCTGGTGTTTTATTTCACGAATATATAAGAAAATCAAACGTAACATCATGCTGCAGTATACTCATAAATGTGGAGTCCATCACGACAACGCATTATATGCCGTAATATTAGGTTCTCTGATTGCACATAAAAATGCCAAAATACTAACTACGTATACTTTTCATAAACATGTGTTCCTGCCACAGAAGTATCAGCAGAAAAAGCAGACTTCACAATTTTCTTGCATCCCACAACCACCGCCTCAAGACTACTGGGTCTTGAAACGTGTTCAATATCTACAGAGGTTCAAGAAGATGGCAGCAGAAGACCTGTCCTCAAGAGATCTGCCAGAGCCACTTTCTACACTGCCACTCTTGTAATGTTAATTTTAGTGTCTATTATTGCATTTCTGTACACATTTGTAACCCACAATGTCCGCATATGTGGGGGAAAGAATGCAATTGCAATGTCGCGTATAATTATCATCCTTAGTTCAACCATAACTGCTTTGGTTGGATTGATAGGGATGTCCATGAATAACCAGCTCCGTCAGGAAATATTACAGATATTTCTGACGGTGGATGAATTTCTATTAGAAAACGCGGGTGAATGTTACAGGAAATGGGCTAAATGGGTGAAATTGATACTGATATGTGCGTATGCTATAATGATAATTGTTGGAGGGATTTATCGGTCAACATTCGCTGGATTTGTATTTGACCCTACATTTTACATTGGGTTTTTACGGGGTTTGATAAAAGTTGCAATTACTGCCAACTACATAAATGTAGCACTTATTGTACGGCAGCGGTTTATTCTCCTGAACACTCACCTCTATGAACTTTTTAACAAGAAAGAAGTACAGAATGCCACAGGTCAAAGAAGACTGTGGAGAAACCAAATATGTACTTCAAGGGAAAATGTATGGATGCATTCTGAGATAGCTAACAATTTTGCAGCAAACACAGACAGATCACGGAACACTGAACCAAATCCTACCAATTTTTCTCACTTGGAAATCACGTTGACAATAAGAAGAGTTTACAACAGTCTCAGTCACATCGTGTCCCTTATTAACTTCTCATACGGGATGTTAGCTTCGTTCATCGTCATGTCAGGTTTCATAACTTCTATTTTCTGCACATTCCTGACCCTGACTTCAATGTTCAGACAATCCGAAACGAATGATCATTTTTACAGCAGTGTTTCTATGATTGTTTATCTGCTATGGACATCGGTTTTAATTTTTGAAGTAGTGCTGATCATCTGTGTGAGCAGTGCAACTATGAGGGCTGCAAGGAGCACAGGAGACGTAGTTCAGGACCTGCTTCTGAAGCCAGGGATAGACAAGGAGGCACGAGTGCAGCTGAAGGAGTTCTCAGACCAGATATCCAGCAATGAGCTGGTGTTCACAGCAATCGGCTTCTTCACTCTGGACCTGCCTTTCTTCACCTCCATGGCCGGGTCAGTCATGTCCTATGTCCTTGTCATCCTGCAGTTTGATCCTAGCGTACAAACGTAGTCAACACATGGCATAACAAGACTAGTTATCTCTTTGCCTGCACATGTTGGTTGAAATTGTAGTTGCTTTATCTGTGTTTTTAATTTACGTCGAACGATATACAAATAAAAATTATATCATTAGAAAAACCTTCGTCTGTGACAGACATAAGTGATATAGTTACTAATGTCCATGAGGTAACGTAAGGAAATGTTGAAATATGTCTAAAAATTAAAGTAACTTTTTAAAATATATATTATATTAAAATGATTTTAACCTGCGTTCTTGTTTCGATCTTTAATTTGATATGATCATATTCCATCATTCCGTTGAAGTTATCAGCAGTAATTAGACGAAAATCATGAAGTAAATGTTTTTATATGTCAACTACGATTATGGATACCTGTCGTGAGAAAGTAATCCTACAATTATAAAACTGGATCCTAGAATAAAGTAATGTGTGCCGATAGGCTATAGGGCCACAGATATTAACTGCCACCCAAATATAACCTGCCTGTGCTGATGAAATGGGTATTTGTCACAAGCCTGAAACTCGTATCAGCTACATAGAATACAAATTTTGTAAGATTTCACCAGCTGGACAGGCTTAAATTATGGCGATATTCCTAATATATGCGTAAAATGATTTTGTAAAAACATCTAGGCATTCTAAATTTGCAATGAATTATATCCTTGCAATGTGTATGCAGTGAACGAACTTGAAGTAACAATATGTCAACTTATTACAGATTGTCAGAGGTTTTCATAGGCGTGGTACGACCACCGAAGGAGAAATCGTAGTTATCATTGAAGATTTTCGTGGCTCACATGCGCACCATATTGATGTTATTGGAATGCGATAGTAAACTGTCACTTCGACTTGTGCCATTCCAGTTAAACATACAGTAAGCAATTAGAACTGTTAGTCGAACTATATAAATGGTGTTATAGGGCCTATCCAGGGTGTATAATTAATTTTAATAACTCATTTATTAGTAATTCTAAAGAAACTGTAAAATTAACTCAAGAAGTCAGTATTTATACTTTAACAAGTGAATATAACATCAGGAATTTTTTTTTAATTTCAAAGCCTAGAAAATTTTTCATGGATAATAATATGTGAATGACCCTTAATCTGTCTATTTAAGTCATAGCAGCTTTTTGAAAAGGCACAATATGTGGCTTTTATTTTCATAATGCCATTATTTTGAAAAAAAAAAAAAATTGCAAAACAAACGATAAGGGTGCTCAATTTTATTTTAGAAAAAAATTATTTGTAAAATAGAAGAAATTAAGAGCATTTTGAATATTTGTAAAAATAAAAATCTATTTTCTAAAGACTTTATACCAATTCACAACCGTTTCAGAAAGTAAATTATTTAATATAAATATTTATTACACATTTCTAAGCATAGAATTATCACAGAAGCAGTAAATATCATTATAAATATAAAAAAACTAAATAAATAAATATTTAAACTGACAGTAGAAAATAACGGAAAATTTAAAGGTATTTGGCGTAGAAAATAAAATTTAATCATATCTACTGAAATGAGTTATCCAAAATGCCTTATCAGATGAAAGGAAAACTGGTAAGCGTTAGAGCAGTAATACTGCATTAAATATCTTTTATCCAGTTGGAACGGTATCGTAGAGCCTTGCCGATGCTACGGTGAAGAACTCAGACGCATTTGTGGCGGAGAAAGAGAATTTCGGAATGACGAAAATAGTGGAAGAGACAACTACCGTTGCCTTGTGGGTTTTCATGCCAAAACTAAGATAAAGCACCACTTAAAATAAAACCTCCTGCATTCCATTCATCAAGATTAAGAAAATTTCAACCAGTTAATTTTTTTAAAATTTATAACTTCGTCACGATAAATAAAACATAACCTTATTCTTGTTTTTAATACCAGAAGAAAGTAAAACATACGAATCCCAGAATGTATTAATGCGATAGAAGAAGAAACACACAAATGTAATACATGGTTTCAATTATTATTATAGTAGAATTTATTGCCAGATTTGACTATAATGTGATTTCATGAGAAGTGGAAACCAATGAATAGACAAAATTCAGTTACGGTCTAATATTATAGAGGGAATTTGCTGCGTTTTACAATATTTATTTTATTGAAATTGTCATTCCAAAAATACATATATGAGTAAGAATACTTGGCTTTCAAAGGTTATCGTGAAATGTTTGTATTATACTATATAAAAACGTAGCACTTTAGCTGGAGAAATGACAGAAAATAGAGAATTTATAGGCTATGTTTTGACTCGAATCACTTATCGGTATTTCCTCATATTTATATACATGCAAAATAAAGTGAACCAGGAAGACAGAAATAAAGGAAGCTAATGGAAGTATAAAGACTAAAGATTCTATAAGAGGAGAAATCGAAGTATACATGTACCCAGATAGAATGAATAACGATGTGAATCACTGTATAACAAAAGTAGAAGTCGATGAGAAAAAGGACATGCTTAAGACATGCATACTAGAAGTAGAAAGAAAAAAGTTATGAAAACATACAAACATAGGAAAACAAGAGGTTTTAATTATGGTCACCAGAAATAGATAAAGTTGTCAGGGAAAAAAAGATTTTAAAAATGTTTTGAATTCCAACTGAAGAGGACTTGAAAGAATATAAGGGAGATGGTCAATATTAATAAATGTAAGATAAGAAGGCACACCAAGGACAATGAGATATTTCAATCCACTGTGCAGACAAGCTTTATTTCATAGATTACTTAACGTTAATCTATAGCCTTTGATAAATGTTTAATATGAGTAATGCTAATAAAGGAATTTTAACATAAAAATAAAAACAACTAAGCTCCAATAACATTTGAAAATAATTAAACATTTGTTGAGACCATGGGATTTGATTTTACAATCGCAAATTACGTCACGTTGCACTTATAGCACAAAATCACCAGAAGTGGTCACGTATAGATGGCCGAAATGATGCACTATTAGGATACGGAGGACCGGTTTCATAGCTGCAATATCTACAATATAATATCTGGTTTTTTTAAAAACGAGAAGATACCGTAAATGTGGAGAAAAGAAAAGGTGATATTAATCCCCCATCAACGAGAAAATACCAATGTGCAATATCTAAAGTGCGTTAAGATTACATAACACTTATTAGCTGAAGTACAAATCACAAACCACACAATAACAACTCTCACAGAACACACGCTAGGGGAAGCACGGGTGGGATTTCGTAAAGGACGATAAAGAACGAAGCAATATTCGTGTTGCGACAAATAGTCGAAAAACGGAGAATTTAAAAGCCCAACACTGATAAAATTTTTGGATTCAGAAAACCGGTTTTATAATGTGGAAAAGGTAAATCTGTGGAACGTTGTGAATACGGATGGCTTCCCAACTCATATAACATAAGCTATTAAGATCTTAAATATGATTTTATATCAATTTTATTGAAATTCCGTTTTAATTCGATGGTTATATTTGAAATGATAAAGTAGTCAGAGATGCAAAATAAATTTTACAATTTAATATTTTTTTTAACAGCAGCAGGTGATAATAGAATTCCTTATGATTGAACTGAATGTTACTCGCAGTTGGTGCCTGGCTTTAATATAGGCAAAGCTATTCGTGACTAAACACACAAAATGACAAAAGTGATAAGCCTGGATAAGCACATATTAATTAGTTCTCTTTTGTACGTGAATGACGCCACGCTACGTTTTGAGAAAGAAATTAGTTTTAAAAATTTAAATTTTTACCGTAAATACAGTACGTGAAATGTACAATATGTTAAATAATGAAATTAATGGCGTTCATTGTAATCAATCCGAAGTTATTTAAACCTTGAGGAAATGGTTTAATGATTTATTAAGTGATATAATTTGATTATAACAAAGACATTGACTTGAAGAAATTTACATTTTCATACACATGGAAAGTATTTTACAGGCAGATTAAAAATAAGAAATGTAGAGACTCTCCATTTAAGGTTGATAAAACCATGACAATTCAATTTTTAAATTTTTCATTACTGTACGAAAACAAAAAATGGGCTACAAACAAAATTCTTCAGAACGGAATACAGGTTCTAGAAAGACAGCTTGATAACAAATCAAGAGCTGCACGAGAGGGAAATAGTATGGAGTTTGTAAATAAGGGGATACCTTGGAGTATTATGTATGAAAGAAAAAATTACAAAAATAGACGGAAGTGAAGCGAACAATGTTTTTGTAATGTCGGTCACTGCAATTAAATTAAATGCAGTATACAATATAAAATTTTTGTCTTAATTGTATTTGGATTGTAACATTTATTTGATGAAAAAATTTCTTTTATTAGAGTTTGATTTTTTGTTTTATATTTTATGCAAATATGAAATATTTTTAATTATTATAGTTCCGAGAGTGACAAGCAAAAATTATTGGATATATTTCATATATGTTCAAAATTCCTAATTGGTTCTTTGTTGATTTATTAATAATTCTAGAAGCAAAGATCACTGTTAATTATTTAATTTCTAGGAGACTTTATATATTGAAACCGAATTGAAACAATCTACTTTTCCAGTTTTAATAAAAGTTAACAGTTACTTTGTATAGNGACTTTATATATTGAAACCGAATTGAAACAATCTACTTTTCCAGTTTTAATAAAAGTTAACAGTTACTTTGTATAGGAAGTACATAATTGACACTTAGTTGGATTAATTCATATTATGTGTATAACGGATGTAATCGAACGAATAATAATAAAAAACACCAGAGTGGAGTAGATGAGCACAAATTGAGCATATTTCATCAGGTAACAAATTGTGTACCGCACATAGTTAACTCACAATGGCACTGGCAATGCGGAAGGGCAAGTATGCAACTACAATAACTAGGCAACAGGCAGTGCAATAAAAATGCAGTTTATCTACACATTTAGGCAGAAGGCATGGGCTCACAGTGTCTGTTCACAGTGTCGTACACCGCTAGCCACAGACAGTGCAGCACTGATGCATATTGCCACGCACATTTCAAAGGTTTCCGGCGTGGAATTGATGGTGTCAAACTGCACTCCGTATCAGCGTCATGAGCTCATACCTCGTGTCAAGTGACGTGGCATACACCATCGATTGGATGTGGCCTCACAGCCTGAAGGTAGGTGGTGTGAGATCAGGTGAGCGTGGTGGCCATGCTATTGGGCCTCCTCTACCTACGTATCTACCGGTTCATGGAGTGCACGTCGAGGTGACAGCGAACTGCAATGCTGAAATGAGGTCGTGTCCNTACCTACGTATCTACCGGTTCATGGAGTGCACGTCGAGGTGACAGCGAACTGCAATGCTGAAATGAGGTCGTGTCCCGACCTGCTGCAACAACATAACTTCACGAGCGCCTTAAGGAACATCCTCAAAGTATCCCATGCGCCACTAAGCGGTGTTATGAGGCGCGCAGAACAGCGCGCAGGNGCGCCTTAAGGAACATCCTCAAAGTATCCCATGCGCCACTAAGCGGTGTTATGAGGCGCGCAGAACAGCGCGCAGGCTGATTACAAAGCCAATTACACAAAGTTGCATACCCACCCCTGAATATACCCACTGCTATTAGCTAGTTACCTATGGACGTTAGACAATTTGCTCCTGGATGAAATATGCTCCAATTGTACCCATCTACCCCTCTCGGGTGTTTATTATCTTTTGTTCGAGTACACCTGAGGTAAGGAAGTGTAAATAAATGTTTACCTTATGGCGTATGTTTGCTACGTGTTTTGTATTGTGAATTCGATGTTCACTATGTTTTGCCTTTTTATCGTTGCTTTTAAATAGCAGCACAATTTAACTTGTAAGTATTTATGTCGTTTTATGGAATACCAATAGTACATTATTCGTATTCTAGTGACTATCATTACATGTGTATTAGGTATTCTTTGCACTTGCAATAGTTCATTTCATAAGTTTTATTTTACACTTGAAAGTCATTACCCTAATAATATAACGATGCATTGAGCTAGGTATGCTGGCTTTATACAAACTCAGTTTTTATATACATTTTTCATGTTATATTTAGGTATCGAGTAAGTATCTACACTGTTTCACAAAATAATTGAGTTTGGATTACTTTACATAAGATATTTATTTGTCTACATGGACACTAGTACTTGCGGATACTGGCACAGACAACAGTATATGACTGTTTTGTTTTCCACAGTCCTAACGTTATTTTGGTGCTGAAGTGTAAGATACAAATCAGACGAATAAATATTTTGAATTATTTTTGTTCGTTCGTTTTCTATTAAGCTTAATGTAAAATTTGAAATGTTTTGACTAAGCAAGTTTGTGTTGTTTGCAATTTTGTATGTATTTCAACGAACTTAACCATTTGCAAAATGTGTGTAGGTAAAACATAAATATAACACCGTCGATGTTGCTAATTAGTGGTGCATATTTGTACCACTTTTATTCAACAACTTTTTAAAAAAATGCTTTTATGTTTTACACAATGTAACTTTTATAAGCACATTTCACTTAATCTAACATATTGATTAAAGATTTAAATTCTGGCGTTTGCTTTAAAAAAGATCCTTGTCGATAACATGTAAGAGTTACTTTAGAGAGTTATTTTTATGTTCTGGCATTGTTTGCATCATTGTATTTCGTTTGCTGCGTGGTGTAATAAAATTTGAAAAATCATCGGTATCTGAAGTTTTTTCTGAAGGTATACGATAAACGTTCCTTACATTTATATTTACATAGTCGGCTGAACTTGTAGTTCTTCTCTTAATGCAAATGTCTTGGATTGTGTCATGGGCTACGATAACAAATCGATTTTGTAATACAAACTCAACGCTTCATTAATTAACGTTTTCAACAAATATTTCTTAATGACTATGTAAATGTTTTAAAACTTAGTACCTATGCATGTTACTTGTAGTGAATNAGAGAGTAATTTTTATGTTCTGGCATTGTTTGCATCATTGTATTTCGTTTGCTGCGTGGTGTAATAAAATTTGAATAATCATCGGTATCTGAAGTTTTTTCTGAAGGTATACGATAAACGTTCCTTACATTTATATTTACATAGTCGGCTGAACTTGTAGTTCTTCTCTTAATGCAAATGTCTTGGATTGTGTCATGGGCTACGATAACAAATCGATTTTGTAATACAAACTCAATGCTTCATTAATTAATGTTTTCAACAAATATTTCTTAATGACTATGTAAATGTTTTAAAACTTAGTACCTATGCATGTTACTTGTAGTGAATGTGGGTCAGTATTGTGCATTTTGCTTTTATTTATTCCAAAATCGTTATAAGTGGTCTGTTATATTATAGAATGTGTTCTTGTGTGCACTTATAATGCACGATTTGTTTATACAAACTGCTTACATTCAGAACAACATGTCAATGTTATTTCTGCAATATTACTTGCATATCACAAGATGTATGTAAAGGGAAATCTAGGTTTATAATGTATTTCAATACAAAATAACTTCAAATTAAAGGATATATGAAAAAAAAATTATCACCCATGACTATTAGTAAAATAAGTTAGGTAAAATGAATATCCCTTTTTCAACGTATATAAATTTGTGATTTATGAGAAATATAAACAGATTTTAAAATAAAAACTTAATAAATTTTTAGAACATTCCAAAAATGTTCACATTCTGGCAGTTTTCCATATTTTAAAATATGACGCAGATATTTACAGTTATATAAATTAATGTGTAAAAAGTAAGTATCACTTAAATAATTTATCCGAAAAAGTTTATCTGTGATGGAGTGAAATTACAGGTAACTATGAAGGAGACATTTTTTAGAACGAATTTGACTTGGAATTATATACTTGAAAACACTTTAAAAATCTTAAATGTTGAGCTAGAAAAGGGAACAGGATGGACTTACATTTTATACAATAGGAAAGTCAAATAAGGTGATTTGAAAAGTATCAGTTGTAATGTTATTATAGTCACGCAGATAGAGTTCACCACAAGCTAAATTGTTTCTCTCTGAAGAAGTTAAAGAATAAGCGTGAAAGCAATATACTGAAGTCTTTAATGTCAGCTGCTGGGAAGCGTTATTACACACGTCTCTGGTCAGATACAGTCGATTATTAGGAGGGACCTAACTGTGTTACTTTCACTAGCAGACGCATATACAAATGAAGCCTTTTGAGGAAATATGATGAACTGGAAAGGAAAGAAGGAGAGGTGTTAGTATAGAACATTGTTTTCATTTTCTGACACAGCGCAGTAAACAGAAGTGAACTGCCCCTGACACTACAGTGCATGGCAACCCGCCAAACTTCATTGTTTCGTGGGAAATCAACGTCACATTCACTGTGTGTCTCATCCGATTCTTACTAGATTCACAGACAATGCAGCAGGCGTGTTATGATCCATCGAACCTAGTTGGCTACCGAACGCAACTTTGCATTGTTCTAGATAGCGTTTTAAAGATTACGACCACTACGTATTGCCACGNCTAGTTGGCTACCGAACGCAACTTTGCATTGTTCTAGATAGCGTTTTAAAGATTACGACCACTACGTATTGCCACGATCGCTATATTTTGCTTCAAGGCATGCACTCTGCGTCAACACACGCTTTGAGACGACAGTTGGCAATACTTCGATGGTTAATTATCTGTGTTTGGAATAAAACCGAGGCAATTTTCTGTCTTCAAGGTTTCCCAAAAGCCATTTGTGACGTCACTGAAATTAACGATATGTGCGCGAATAAAATAAACAAGTAACAAACCTCAAGAAACATTTTGAAACCTCTTTATCCAGCCTGAAGTTGTGAACTGTGATATTTAATATTTTGCGTGTACTCTGAAATGCGTTGTTCTTGTGTACTAATAATAATTTATTATATATGCAAACATTCGTAGTATATTTATAAAATTGCAGGTCAAATTCGGGAGTTTATCGAGTAGATGTAATGTTTTGAGACGATAAAACTTTTAAAAAGAATAATTTTACTCATACCACGCAACCCAACAAACAGAATATTCTCTATCAAAATGTTATTTCATAATAAATACTTCATGCCTTGATCAGTATTAAATTTTGTTTATTGTAATATGTAACTCGTAATACATAATGTTTTAAGGCTTACGTAAATATAAAGTTGAGATATTTATATGTTTTCCTATATTATGTGTACGACGAGAAAAATAAAAACAACTAGTCAATTGAAATACTAAAAATAACTTTGTTTTCGAAAATAATCTTAGTAGAACGTAATTGAGCTCATGAATATTCTGCGTGTTGTGTGAAACCAAGAAGATAACCACTATGTTAGAGTGCACGNTAGAACGTAATTGAGCTCATGAATATTCTGCGTGTTGTGTGAAACCAAGAAGATAACCACTATGTTAGAGTGCACATGAAAACTAAACGACTCACAAAAATGTAATACTGCGAGTGGAATGAGCCAACTACGTAACGATAACACGACTGATTAAAAGTGTACGTATTCATTTCGATAACTCAATTACGATTTATTCTGTAAACTAAAACCAATTTAGAAAGTGGGAACACTTANTGTACGTATTCATTTCGATAACTCAATTACGATTTATTCTGTAAACTAAAACCAATTTAGAAAGTGGGAACACTTATTTAACATACAGTAGAGACTCTTTCTAAGATCCATCATTTAATTTTAACAGTTTTATTTCACCAGGTTGTCGCAACTCATGGAATATATCCGCCATTTTCACTTGCTGCGCGAGACGCAAAGTAGTTTACGCGCTGCAGTCCATTCAAGGTTACTTCCAACTTTTCTGAAGCCCTGCTCAAGTTCTACTTCCAGGATATTCCTCCGCCTCAAAGAAACAAAGTTCACCTGAGTCTTGAAACTTACACCAAAGGGACATAGCACAGGTATCGTTACGCTCTCAGTGTAATAATATTATGCATAATAAATATTCCTTTCTAGGAATTACCAACACACGTATTTTTCCACCGTTTTTACCAGTATTATGTATAAATTAAATATTATAATTTATAAATAAAATAGAACCAGAAGTTAAATTCAACTATAAAAACATTTTGTGTTATGTCAACACAAGTATAAAACGCTTGCAATTGATGACATATTTAGGAAACAACAAGAAAGTCATATAGCGGGTGATATTTCAAAGGATATATTTAAAAAAAAAAGTGTGAAGGAACCGCGAATCGTCTGTAGTTACCTACTCTCGCCTGAGAAGAACGAGCAGGGACGACCAGCAATCCAGAAGAGTCCACAGTGAGGAGGTGTTAAGTCTCCACAGAATTCTCCCTTAGCTGAGCTGAAACAGTTTGCTCTNTCCAGAAGAGTCCACAGTGAGGAGGTGTTAAGTCTCCACAGAATTCTCCCTTAGCTGAGCTGAAACAGTTTGCTCCTCAGGCGTATTCGTACTAAGTCGGTTTGCCACTTTCCTTAAGACTCGGCCTCACCCCCTTTACTGAAATGTTCCTTTTACGCGTCACAATTTCGCATTCGTAGTATTTACTGGAAATGTACGATTAAAGAAAATTTATTTTTTACGAGTTGTTTAATATATTTGAGCGTAATTTTAATTCTGTGGTATCTACTTGTTGTAAAAGTTGACCACTTATTAATAAAATATACATTTATCCTGCAATTTTTATAACAACTTCATTATAAAATATAAATATGTTCTCCACTGTTTACAACAAGCAGATCACACACAATCAANTCCAGAAGAGTCCACAGTGAGGAGGTGTTAAGTCTCCACAGAATTCTCCCTTAGCTGAGCTGAAACAGTTTGCTCTTCAGGCGTATTCGTACTAAGTCGGTTTGCCACTTTCCTTAAGACTCGGCCTCACCCCCTTAACTGAAATGTTCCTTTTACGCGTCACAATTTCGTATTCGTAGTATTTACTGGAAATGTACGATTAAAGAAAATTTATTTTTTACGAGTTGTTTAATATATTCGAGCGTAATTTTTATTCTGTGGTATCTACTTGTTGTAAAAGTTGACCACTTATTAATAAAATATACATTTATCCTGAAATTTTTATAACAACTTCATTATAAAATATAAATATGTTCTCCACTGTTTACAACAAGCAGATCACACACAATCAANAATTTTTATAACAACTTCATTATAAAATATAAATATGTTCTCCACTGTTTACAACAAGCAGATCACACACAATCAATTAAAATTACGCACAAAAATATTAAACAACTATTAAAATGTAGATTTTTTATGATCGTACGTTGTCAGTATTTTCTATGAATCCGAAATTATGATGCGAAAACGAAACATTTCTGCAAAAGGGGCAAAGCTGAGCCTTAACACAGCTTTATTGCCCAGTCAAATAGTATTGTCGAAAGACACCCCTAAGTTTAGCCATGTATGCTTGGAAATTACTTATTTCTTCCTATTGAAATCCTTCCTAAACATTATAATCAAAAAATGTTTAATGCCAGTGACACATTAAAAATGTTAAAACTAAACACTTTAAAACATGATTTATACACTGCGATTACTATGAGTGATTTTTCTATTTGATTAATTGTGAGCATACCTGTGCAGCATATTATACACTTTAAGCACGCACAAAGGTTACAATTTCAGAATTCATTGCTCTTCCTAATCGCTCTTTTTTGAGTATTTTCTTTATCTTCAATTACCTGATTTGATTTTTAAAAATTATGATTCCTCATGTTTTTTAGCACTTACTTTTCTTTCAGAAAATTTAGATTCTTCAAATGCCAACTCAACCGTTTTTACCAGGCACAGGTAATCATGCCAAATCTCAGACTGTTTACCAAACATCAAATAATTACTCATTTCCGGTAATAAAATAAACATTTTTTGCCAAAAAAATTTCATCGCAAATAAAACCAAGGATATCAACCTTTATTATTATACATGCTCCAAAGTCCTGCTTTGTCTTACTGGGTTCCCGAAGATGTTACGGAGTTTCCAATTTTGTCCTCTGAATATCTAACTCATTGACGAATTTTTTTCATCCAAAAAACTGTTTAAACTTACCTTATTTACAGATAACATTTAGTGCTTTACTAAAAATAATTTGCACCTTCTCTAGTAATAGCAACAAAAGTAAAGCAAAACCACACGTCGCTTTAAAACAATTGCACGTAAATTCTGCAAGCTATGAAATAAAATCACCGCAACGACTTTCTAATTATATTCCTTAAAGAAGATATATTTAATTTTAAACCACACAAAACTATGTTCAGTTTTTCGGACAAATATTTTAAATTACCAGAAACGTAATTTAAAACTCCCTCTTTCGTATTACAGGTGCCCTCAAGTTTACAAGATATCATCGCCCTTAAAAGTTTTTCAAGCATCCTTCAGAAATTCATGAAGAGGATGTTTGGTCAATGGCTAAATCCACCTAGTCATATAAACCATTTAGTAAAATTTTTACAAAAATTCCTATAATATTGTAGACTTCGAAAACAAAATCTCCCTGCTGTCTCTCAGCAAACAACACAGTCATATGAGCGAAGTGTCTCAGGGACGTGTTGCGGCATACATTAAACACACCACACTCAGGACCCAACTCAACTATTTAAGCCGGACATGTTTAGACTCTGCCAGGCGACCAAAAGTGTTAAGCTGTTACAGGAGATAAATTTAAAACCAAATTCAATTTATTCGCGTCATAACTCATGGCGCCTCTAAACTATTTTATGAAGTATTTAAGAGAAATATAGGAGCTTGTTTTGCATGAAAAAACTATTAATATTTGAATTTTCACATAGAACATTCAGCTCAAATTATATATTTNGTTCAATTTATTCGCGTCATAACTCATGGCGCCTCTAAACTATTTTATGAAGTATTTAAGAGAAAGATAGGAGCTTGTTTTGCATGAAAAAACTATTAATATTTGAATTTTCACATAGAACATTCAGCTCAAATTATATATTTTAATTAAATGCCATACTTTATTATGCTGCTGTTTTTAAACGTAAAGATCTTCTCGGAATATTAATATTTCGAATTCTTTAGTTACCAACTATTATTTCACAATATTTAACATGAATAGGCATTTAACATGAAGGCTCAAACAAATTGAATACATAAAATGCATTGAATTCTAAAATACATTTTTTAACAGTATTCTGCCTGTAAAGTGAACGACATACCCTTTTGAGTCACTTAATATAAAATTTTTAATGTGTTATACACAATCTATACTTGACCGTAGCGTACTACAAGTAGAACCAAGAAGTTTACTAATAATATTTCATCACCAAGATTTAATTACACCTTTAATTTCGAGAATATATTCCAGGAACTTGAGCTGCAAATCTAAAAACTGTTTGCTTAATTAAACCTTCATGAAAAGGAAATATCTATAAACTTATAACGGTTATTTTATAAATTTTCCTATTTTATTGAACACAAAATTTCAGTGAATGACATGCCATTTGCGAATAAAAAATCATTTACAATACTATAATATAAATTACGAGTTTTAGGCAGGCACCAGCCGCGCGGCATGTTGTGACGTCACCCAACCGTAATATTGGATCCAGGTTACCTTGAATGACCTTCAACCAAAACAAATTCCAAAGAATTAAAATAATTCCAAAAATTTAAAAACAGTATTTAACAAATCATAACAAACTAAAAAAAATTTATGTATTTATTTTTAAAATATCTAAATACTTACACGTATGAGGTCCGGGGTTCGATGGCGGGTGGAGCGGCTAAGCTTCTGACACTACCGACCCTCGCCAGGTCGGCCGGTGTCCATCTCCTATGGAAGGAGTCAGTCGGCAGTTCGTAAACGGGGCGACTTGCTTCTGGGCGTCGAAAATGTTGGCGAGTGTGTCACCAGTTCGAGCCCCGATCAGAATCAGATGGTGCTACTTCGACGGTAATGCACATGCTCTCGAGTGAGCGGTATTGATTGTGAGTTATTTAGCATTCTGTTTGTTTAGCTCGAGAATTCGTCGGGCAATATCTTGTAAAACAGCATCTTCCTTGCTCCATATAAGAAATGTCTGGTACCCAGCACGTGATAAATGTTATGCCTATATAAAACAGCAAATAAGAAATATCTCGGCAGGAGTGAGTAGGCAGGAGTAAAGAGTATGAATTCATGCTTGCTTGAAGAAGATGGAAGCCACTGACGATGTGAAATCGAGTATGCCATGCACGACTACATGCATACCTTCAACGACTGCCCAACAATCACATGGAAAACAATGCTGTTGCTGTGCCAAGATCTTTGGTAAAACTTGCAATGTGCGGTGACATGAGAAGAGTGTTCTTTGAAGAACCCATCTCATGCTTTTCTTAAATGAACACATCTAGGCCGACAAATGTGGTGTCCTTTCACCCAATGAGAAACAGCATGTGATGACTTCGTTTTCTCCTGCTAATACACTACACAAAATGTTCGAAGGTGACGAGGGAACTCGCATGATGAAGCATTACGAAAATGACCACGTGCACTTTATGCAAGGTAATACATTGATGAACCACACCAAGAACTTCAAGGATTCGTCTTTCGAGAGCCAGCAAGTGTTGTCGTCAATACCTCTTGCTGCATCGGTGGGTACTGATTCACCAGGTGATTATAACGAGAAGTTAATGCTAATGATGAAATGAGATATCTACGAGGCTTGGTAGAGTCGGAATGTATGGAATGTACACTTGCAAGACGTTTTCATGAAATCGATTAACTTAAAAATAAACTGTCGTCGGTTCTAAGTAATGATGATGGACATGCGGCGCCTACAAAGGAAAGGTAACTTGGTATTGAGGATGAAATAGGAGGTGAAGCCGATCATGAAGGCAGCATTGATGGAAACGAACATGCAGACAGTGTAGTGCTAAGGTTGATGCCGATTTTATCGACTTTCCCACACTTTTCACCAATGAGTTTCCTCCGACAAGTGGTGTGAAGAAGGAAGAATGCGTCAAGAAAGCTCGTTACATATATCCTGAAGACCCGAATTAACTTATTTATAGACTCAGATATTTGATTGACCATCAAAAACGATGGAATCTCTCAAAGATTGTTGAGATATCTTCAATCATCGATGAACTGAAGGATCGGGTTATATCAAATGAGACTGTAAATATCTGATAAATGTAATGATCGAATGTACAAAATAATTAGAAAGTTAGAATGTATATAATAAGTAAATAAATTTAATTTATATATACATAGTGATGAGTGTTTAATTTATTTATATAGTCCTTTCTGCTTCTATGACTGGAAACATTTGGCAAGTACCCTGAGATCTGCTTGAAAACAGACGTACATATACTTGCAGATGTCCAGGAAAACATTTGTAACCTATGCCTAGATACATGTGGACTGGATTGCGTTAATTACGACAGTTTATCTGGGTATGCATTTGATGCCATGCTAAAGGCGACTGTGACGAAAATTAAACTGCTGACCGATTATGACATATACTTGTTTCTCTAGAAAGGTATACGAGGCGGTGCTGCACAGTGCGTGAAGCGGCATTGTAGAGCGAACAATATGTATGATGACAGAAGCTATATATCTTACAAGCTAGCAACTTACCTCATGTAAATGTATTCCAGCAATTTTTATGGATGGGCAATAGTTTGCCGCACCTATAAGGTATACCGGGTAAGCATATTCTAATATCGTCGTAATGAGCATACCTGACTACTCTCCTATAGGATACATAGTTCAATACGATGTCGCATAAATGTCTGAATAGTACAGAGAACAAACAAAACCCCTGAGTAGTATTATTATGGCGAGTTAGGGACAATGTATTTTTAATGTGGCCCAGAGGGCGCGGAGTGTCAAAGCATCGCGGCTATCATACTCTGTCATTTCGAACGACCGGTGGCCATCCTGTCCACCATGTTGGATCTCGGTGACCTTGAACCTTTTACCTTGTCCTGTTTGCCTTCAACATTGAAAATCCCAAAAGTCCCTCAAACATTTTTTTTTAATTATTAAAATATTTCTATCCAATTATAAAAAAACATTTGATTTATATTTAATTATTTTTCGAAAAATTTATTTAGAAAATTTACTATTACGGAGGTTTCCCAGTCACCACTTCCCACAGATGACTAACATCCCTTCAATTAATCATAATGGCTTAAAATTTCCGTCCCACAAAACTTCTCCTACATTCTTTACATCGAATGCAGCCATATTATTATTTATACATAGATTTGCCATTTGTTTATACATTCATGGATTCCACAATCTTGGATTTAATATGTCTACTTTTACGTGTATTAATAATCGATTGTGCCACCTGGCGATCTCCCGATTTAGTCACTATCTGGCAGCCATAATTGTGTATGTTTT
Source organism: Clitarchus hookeri (assembly GCA_002778355.1). Lineage (NCBI taxonomy): Eukaryota > Metazoa > Arthropoda > Insecta > Phasmatodea > Phasmatidae > Clitarchus > Clitarchus hookeri. The sequence goes on from NQII01004291.1 coordinate 97,899, forward strand.
TAAAGTATAAGAGGTGCTGCGGTCGGTCTCTATGTTGTATTTATGTCTGGATGGTGTTTTTTTCTCAATTCACGCCGTCTGCTGTCTACCTGTACCATATCACGACGATGTCTAAACCCGCAAAGTACGTAAATTGACATACTTAATAATTTTTTTTTTATCTTTTCTATTGTTTTCAAAAAACTAATTTTGTTCGATAATGAACAATAGGAAATTACTTAACTCATNGGTCTAAACCCGCAAAGTACGTAAATTGACATACTTAATAATTTTTTTTTATCTTTTCTATTGTTTTCAAAAAACTAATTTTGTTCGATAATGAACAATAGGAAATTACTTAACTCATAAAAATGCATATACACAGGTATATTACTTGCATTATTACGTGTCCACCGCTCGATGTCCAAATCAGCGACCCAGGAATTGTAGCGGGCTTTGTAGCCCCACCACTTGACACACAGTAAGGCATAATACTTCAGATAGAGCCATAGCCCACCTACTGCACGCACTCGCAAAATTTTATCGAAAAAAGACTTTCGCAATCGATTGTTTGCAATACTGAATTAATAAGTCTTTCAGAGAATCAAAACGGAGTGTATAGGAAGTAAAATAACCCATTATCTTTTACAAATAAATTTAATAAATTTAATTTTTAAATAAATTCTCTCTTTCTAATTATTTCGTACATTAGGTCTTAACATTTCACAGGTGTTTGCATATAATGGATAGTAGCCAATATACTCATCTCATAAAACCCGATCCTTCAGTTCATCGACTATTGAAGATATCTCAACAAAGTGTGAGATATTCCGGCATTTTTGCACGTCAATAAAATGTTGAGTCAATCAAAAAGTTTAATTGAGTCTTCGGGAAATATGTAACAAGCCTTCTTGAATCCTTCCGCTCCCTTCAAACCACTAGTTGAAGCAAACTCGTTGGAGAAATGTGTGGCAATGTGGAGACCAATTATCATCCTTCTCGTCAGATATTTCAATAACACTGTTGGCGTGGTCATTATCAACAATTCTGTCATCATAATCGTCTTCACCTGCGGTTTCATCCTCAATATCATGTTTACTTTAATTTGTAGGAGTCACGTAGTCATCATGAGTATTTAGTGTCTCCGGTCATTTATTTTGAAGCATGTTGATTTCACACGAAATCCTCGCAATGGTAAATTCCGCACAAACTGACTCTACCTCGCATCATAGGCCTCTCATTCCATCATTAGCATTAAAATTAACTGTCTCGCCAGAACCGACTGTGGAAACAGTAAACATTGATGCAGAAAGAGGTTTTGACGACATCACTTGCAAGCTCCCAGAAGACGAACCATTACAGAATGTTATGTGTTCTTTTAATCCATCGCCTTGTATAAAGTGCGTTTAGCCATTGTCGTAATGTTTCAACTTGGGAATTCCCTGATCGTCAGCGAACATATTATGTGGTGTATTAATAGGAAGTAATGAAGCCAACACATGCTGCTTCTCAGTGGTAGAAAAAAAACTCCATTTGTAAACCTTGATGTGTTTATTTAAGTTATCACATCAAATAACAGTCTAGATCAATTATAGTAGCTAAGAGTTGCATGAGATGACTTTTTCAAAAAATTCCTCTTCTCATGTTGCCGCACTTTGCAACATACACCGAAGGTCTTGGCACAGTAACAGCATTGTATTCAATGTCATATTTGCGCAGTCGTTGAAGGTATGCATGTAGTCGTACATGACACAATTTCACATCATCATTGGTTTGCAACATTGTAAAGCATACATGAATTCATGCAGTTTACTGCTGCAGACTTACTCCTACAGACTGACTTTTCCAACTGGCTCCTGCCGACTGACCTCTGCCGACTTACTCCTGCATTCTGACTCCTACCAACTGACTCCTGCGGATGGACTCTGCAGACTGACTTCTGTCGACTGACTCCTACAGACTGACTCCTGCCGACTGCTCATGCTGACTGACTTCTGCAGACTGACTTGAGGTGCTGGTTGTGATGCTTGCAGTGCAGGTGAAGCAATTGTGATGCGATTTCAAAGCATGCGGAGATTTCAATAATCTGAGATACTTGTATTTTAACAGAATCTTTGTTACAAATTTTGGAATCTCTCTTAAAAGGAACACTCCGATAAACTGCCTCTGGCAAAGATTGCTCTGCAATGTAAATTCTTGCTGTGGGTATTAAATTCACTTATAATTGCATTAACCACACCGCAATTATCATATGGGTATATCTTGTAAGCGAGGCTGAATAGACAGCTGTCTTCATGTTATCTGCCATTAGAGTTATTAAATGTATTGCCAAAATAGTCACACTCACTTCCCAAAGAACAACATACATTGCTTTTGCACATTGTTTCTAGGTCTATTCAAGCTATCACTGCGGATAAAATCCTCGTCAAAGTTACCACATCGATAAATCTTGTATGAAGTATTGAATAGGCAGTAACTAGCCTCATGTAATTGTGCATTACCACTTCGGGCAAACACCTTGCCACAAAACTTGCACTTAATCCATGATGATCAACACCGACCACCAGATTCTGAAAGCATCCGCAGCATTACCGTCAATGCAGCCGGTCATACAGATGGCGAGTCTTCAACCACCGATTCCACCTTAATATTGTAACACTTTACAGAGTCTCAGTATATTAATTTCGCCATAACGATCTGCTTTCTACCACGCATGTTAACCAATTGACAACCTTTTAACATTATAAGTGCTTGTATACCTGTAACACTACATGTCCGACAGTTTTTATTACCCATCTCGAATGCTAGTAGGTGCTTGCTTAGCCATGTAGCTGCATAACAGAATTGTTGCTGCACTGTAATGTGAGTTTTAATCATGTTGATTACTCTCAAGCATAATAACTCGTCAATCAGACAACCCTATTTTATTTACAGTTGTCCATCTTTCAGTGTTGGATTTATATTATTTTTCTTTTGCTGCTGCAGCACTCTCCCGATTTGGTATGTCCTTAACAGCAGTACATCCTTGAAAACACTCGTACAGGTCGATGTAGATGGTCATATAGCTTCCAGCAGTTGCATACACTTATTCTTTTGGGCAGGGTGGCTAACTTAACCATTACAAATCTAGGTTTAATAAAGCGAGATGTATAAGCACCATGAGAAAACCCTCATACACTGTTCACACCCACAAGAGCCCGAGAAAATATAAAATCCTTGATACATCATAGCCTATTCCCTAACATATATGTATATTTTCAGGTATTATATGTTTCTGGCATATGATTTTATATTACCATATAATATGCTTAGAGGCATAAAAATTATACATAATTGGCGCCAAGATGGGCGTGGAATTAAAATGTGCATGCTTATGTTTGTGCCTGCACCTTTGCAGGGTATCATTTCAGGACACGCGTTCCTTGACCCAATATTTCATTTCGCGTTATCTATCACCATTCAATTTACGACCATCAATTCCCGAAAATCGTGTAGAAACACACTTTTGCATGTGGAAGAAAAATTAACTTATGTATGAAGTGGAACAAAAGTGAATAAACTGAGAAAACAATATTCTATTTTCTTGCATGGTTACTTAGTATAGTGATGTTAGGGGTCACAGTAGTGGTTAGGTTATGTGAGGTTGTGGGGTTATGAAAGGTAAGATTATGTTACGCCGAGGTTTGACTTTTTATGGACTATGTAAAATCAACTTAAGATTTTTAAGCGAATGATTAAAGGATGCATATGCGATACGGATGAAGAACAATGAGAATTGGTGAAAAAATACTCTAAGTTTTTATAGAGGTACACATTTTTCTATCTACGAAATAATAGTCTAAGTACAATATGATTGGGAAAGTCCTACATGAGTGATTAAGTCCCACGCAAGGTGAAAACCTAAGGTGAATGTGGGGAGAGATGCCCCACCTAAGAAAAAAAAATAGTTACAAAATCACACAACTTAACAGGACTCTCATTTTTTTTAATACATTCAACACAACTTTAAGATTAAAATAATAATATTCATTATAATGATATACATGTTAATATATATAACAATTAAATTAATCTTAACATAAATATTTTGGCCATAAGCCCAATTCAAAAGTTTCAAATATTTATGTTGTGTTGCAACTTAATTTTTGGCGTTTTGATTCCCGGCTGTAAATGTTACACTGGGAGCCACACATAATGCAAATTTCGTGCAACCACGTTTTATATGAAACACACTGAATCAAGGCTACCTTCTATTTTCTTGATAACTGTTTTCCCAGCAGTCAACCCAATTTCGTTTCATTCTTCATCTGAGCCACTTATCCTGAATGCCAAAACTTCATTTTGTTCTTATACTTGTCGAGGTTTCCTTTCCTTTGACGATTTTCCTGTCTTGAATTCTGCAGCTCTCTTTGTTTCCTATTAATTTTTTCTTTCTTCACTTGAAATAAATTCTGCGGATTGCTTTCACGTTTTCGTAGAAAATTTGGGGACTGTGTCTACAGGACTCAACTCCATCAAATGCTGCGTTGGTGTTTACTTTGCTACATCAACATTGTCAAACTGTGATTGGTCAGAAATTGTAAATTCAGAAATTGGTAAATACGTCCCCTGGGGTTTTGCATTTCATTACCTACAATGCCTGAAGTTGTGGCGGAATCACTGGTATTAAGCGGAAATACCAGGGAACATGAAGGTGCAGATGTCACTTCTACTTCTGTAGGCCTATCAAAATTCTTAAGCTTAAGCTTATCTATCGGTGACACGAATATATTTACAACCACAGTTACTGCTTTGTGCCTTCTAGAAACTGTTAGGGTGTTTGAGTTTAACACCTCATCTTCTTCTACAAAATTCTTCTCTAGGTGATCAACATTTGAAATATCACAAATGCTGAAAAAGGGATCTGGTACTGCCTTTTGATCAACGTTTATATTCCTGTAGTACGAAAACCAGCTGTGGCAGTATCAATTTATGCTGCTCTCGTCCAGGACTTTCCAATTATAACTACCACCTGCAGTCGTGTAATATTTCCGTGTTTATTGTGGAGCATCGAATTGGAAGCTTCTTGTTTGAATATATGTTTTCAGAGTCTTGAAAAGATTGCTATCAAGAGGGTGAAATGCCCGTGTGATATGGTTTGATAAGCAAAGAATAAAAATGTAATTTTTGTCACCAAACTCGAGTAATTCAAAAGTGTTTAGGTGAGAGGAGTGTCCATCTATAATCAAGATTGCTTAACCAGGACATTTTCTTGGCACAAACTGCTCCTTAAGCCACATATAAAACAATTCTGCATTTATGTAAGAGGACTTCTCATTCATGTATACTTTGGAACCGGGTGGTAACCTATTGGAAAACTCTATTCTCTCACTACCACCATTTATTATTAACACTGGAAAAATTAATGTTCCTTCAGCATTGCAGTATGCGATAACTGTAAAATTCCTCCCTTTTTCACTTCAGGTCAGGACATGCACATCTTTCACACCCTTTGTTGTGTTGACTCTTCCTGGCTTGTTGTTAAACTGCAAACCATATTCGTCAATATTAAATATTTGCTGTGGCTTTTCAAAAAGCAGATGTTCTTTATAAACGGTCTTCAAATTAACAAAAAACAGTGGCTTCTTCTCTTGACTTGCCTTAACTTATCTCCCGTGAAATCCCTTCTGCCTGTCCGATGTTTAATTCGGTGTTTCTTTCTAGAAACGATAAAAAAAATCGCTGAAAGTGAATTACGAACCCACAACCCTTGTGGTGATAGTCCACATGCGTAACTGTTATTTATTGGCATGTGCGGTGACTATATGTTACAGGAAGTACAACATTGGGCAGAGGCTGGAGTACGCATGTCCTTACTCTGGTGACATACTTGTTACAAATTAATAAGTCCTGACACACACACACACACACAGGGATACACTTTAAAAGAAAAAACAAATAATGCCCATTTTTTTTTTCAATGTTTTATCTTCCACCATAAGCCATCTCGCCCTACAGAGTCGGTCAATAAATTCACGTAAGTGGAAGGGGTTTGGCATATTTATGGTATAGTCAATCAAAATCAGTAGTAGCCAGACCACCGCTCTCTGTTTGACGTTAGGGAACGTAGTAAAATCAAGGTAGCAGAGTGCTTTCTGACGTAGTTCGTCAGCCACCACGCCAAGTCTTCGTAAAATGTAACATATACACCAGTTCCATGCGGAACGGGAATAGATACAACTGGTATCCCGATGAAGTGCTGTATCACGTTGGTCACATTTTACACATATGTCATCTGTGTCTAGGAAAATATGTTTACGTCGAAACTAACCAAGCGTTAATTCGTTGATAAAGAAATATGCATACGTTCGGGGCGCCGTTGGTATTTATACATCTGCTACATGTTTCCATATTGTTTCCCAGTGCAAATTGGCCCATTTGAGTTGCCCCGCCGGAACTACATTCACTGTTCTTCGATAAAGTTTGTATAATAGACTCGAAGTGATGCTTATGCCGTCCAGTAATTCACTGATAGTTTGTTTCATGCTTTGATGTCCCTGTAGGTAATGTCGAGGGAGAATATAATTGTTTGTCGATACTGCGTGATGAAGCATTGTGATGTCGCAGTTTTCAGATGTGATTTGTTGTATTATAGTTTCCTCAAACAAAGCCCTAGCTTTCAGTTTCAGATCCACAAGGCCTAAGTCTCCACTGTCTGCCGTAAGAAGTAATTGCTCCCTATTCGCGCGGAATAGATACCAAAACCACATAAACCACCCTACCTACTGCCGTATATGTGCCTCGGTTGTTTTTGGCATGGGGAACAGGTGCGTTACATACCACAGCTGTGACAAGAGGTACGAATTTACAACATATGCACTTTGTATAATATTGATGTTACGAAGACAAGCAGTTAAAAGGCTGCCATGTACTATGTGCACCACTGAGACCCAGTGGTATTGAACCATTTGCTCAAAATTTAACANCACATAAACCACCCTACCTACTGCCGTATATGTGCCTCGGTTGTTTTTGGCATGGGGAACAGGTGCGTTACATACCACAGCTGTGACAAGAGGTACGAATTTACAACATATGCACTTTGTATAATATTGATGTTACGAAGACGAGCAGTTAAAAGGCTGCCATGTACTATGTGCACCACTGAGACCCAGTGGTATTGAACCATTTGCTCAAAATTTAACATAAGCTGTATTCACAACGTACGAAGTTAATCAGTCTTGGCATATGGAGATACCTATCGCAGTGTATGTGGCTCGGGCTTCAGGTAGAGTAATTTTGTCTTCGCGGGGTTTACTCAGGCAGCTGCCGCGTGGGTGAAGTCGGATAGTGTTTAATTGTTCAAGCTTCTTCTTCTTCACTCCTTAATGACCGATGAACGCGTATTGTAGTTTTCTTCCGTCTTCATGCATCATTCTGGATTTCGGCAAGTTCAAAGGGCAGTTTTCCAATTTTCTTGCGATACAATTCTGTATTTTCAAATACATCTCCGTCTGAAATCCTCCCATTTGTTTCAAAGTCACAAATGTTGAATTCTTAATTAACAATAGCTCTTTCCAAGAGAACCAAAACCTTGAATATTTTGTAATTATAATACAAGAAACTGCCTTTGGGGTGGAGCAACGATTCTCACGTGCCGAATCACGTGAACTCAAGAATATTGAACAACGGGTGATTGCAGAAAAAAACTTCTGGCTGACGTTCCTTCTCAGGCAGGATTTGGAAACCTAACTCAGCGATCATCCATTGAGCTGCAACCCCAATAATACACTCCATGGCAGTCAGCAATCGGTATACCACATCACCCCTCTGGACCAATATGTCGACCCCTCTGCATCATTCTCAGGGAACTACATCTTCCCACTGGGCCTTGTCTACAACAGGAAGTAGCGTATAGATTATGACGTTGGCACCGCCTCGTTGTCCAGTTGATCTCCACTGAAAGACAGATCACTGTATCGCAATTCAGCGAGAGGGAGGTCCTAGCCGTTAGTCTCGGGTACTTCCACCGGGTAATCCGCGTGACGTCAAGAAAACCTTACGCCCATCCAAAGTCCCGTCCCCGCTGTGCTAATCCAGATCTCTGTAGCCAAGGAGTAAGTGTCATTCCCCTTTCAGGTCACGACACCCCCACCAGGTGTTTAGTCCAGTAGGCTGCAACCTCGTGCTCATTACAGGCCAGTCCCTCGACACCGAGCTAAATCCTTACAGGCATATAAGAAGGCGGCCGCAGCCCCCACGCACTTCCAGTACCTACAGCCAGTGACGGTCCTGCTATATTCTAAGGACGGCCGGGTGCTTCTGCCACAAGGGACGTCATTACACCTTACAACCTGTATCTCCCCGAAGGGCCTATCAGGCCGGTCCCCTGGCATCTGGCGCTCGGCACGTGCGTAGAGTCATAGTTATGTCTAGAACAAAGTTCTAATTCACCGCACAGAATACGTAGTAATACAGAGGTGGAACTGCCACGTACTACGCGAACTCCAGCTGCACGCGCCAGAAGTATGTCGCTGGCCAGCAGCATGTCGGAACTCCGTTGGCCAGTCAGCATCCGGAGACCAACTCGCCAGCCAGCAGCTCAGCCAATAGGGAAAGTTTCACAAAATCGATAAGCCAGTGAAATACAAGGTTCGCATCAGAACTTCGCGCAGCCAATCAACGATTCAGAGCGCCCACTACAAAATATCCCTGCTGTGCGCTTAAAGTTAGGGCCACCCTATTTCCGCTTAAAGAATTCTACGGAAGCTAGATTTAAATATCCTACATGCCCACATGCAGTTTTTCTTCCGTTATTGGTACAGACCTGAATAATTATCGGTTGGAACAAGCTAGAATTCAAAACACGTGCTTTTATATAACTTAAGCCATTTGTGCACACGATGTTTGACACCTCCTGGAGAACGGTGTCCAATTTTCGCCTTCTACTGTGAAAGCAGACAACCAATGTGCTGTTGACATTGACGTATTTGTACATAACAAAGTTGAGCCTAGCATGTAGGTAATTGAATTCGCGAATTTTTCACGTCTCTAGTTATTGGCCACGTGCCTTCGTCGAAGGCAGTGCGGCATTTAACTGGGCCTTTGAGAATTAAGTTTCTCCGGTACTGGACGTCTGTGATTCGTGGGCAGACACCTAAGACACGCAGCAGTTGAAACCAACCTATCGCGAAAGTGGATCTGAGTTTAAGTATATTGATATACAATTTGACAGGAATAATTTTCGCGAAAATCGGGTGTCCCTACCTGTAGACTATTCGCGGTTTCTTCAAACTTTTTCAGTCAAATATTTGAAAAATTACCGGAAGTATAACATGCTCTGTTGTTTCCTAAATTTGCCTTTTATCGCAAGTATTTTAAACTTTTGTTAATATGAAAATACCATATTTTTTGGTTAAATTGAATTTTTAACTTATATATTAAATTTAAATTATAATAGTTGATTTTTAATTAATACGTATTAAATCAGGGAGAAAATAAGTGTGTTGGTAATGTCTAGTAAGAATTAGTTCTTATGCACATATTATTGCAGTGCGTGCGCATGAATGCGGTGCTTTGAAATAGGACAGGCTTGTCGCCACTTTTCATTGGCTGAGCTTACGAATTATAAGGTGGGTTGAGAATTATTAATCCAGAACATGTACACTGTAGAACCAAAAAAAACGGTATAGGCATGCGTATTGAAATAAGAGGTATGGAACCAATCAGCTAGCAGCTAGATCGGTTACTGCTGCTACAATGGCAGGTTATCAAGATTTAAGTGAGTTTGAACGTGGTGTTATAGTCGGCGCACGAGAGATGGGACATAGCATCTCCTAGGTAGCCATAACATTTGGATTTTCACGTACGACAATTTCACAAATGTAGCGTGAATATCGGGAATCCGGCAAAACATAAAATCTTCGACATCGCTGCAGCCGGAAAAGATCGTGAACGAACGGGACAAACGACGATTGACGAGAATCATTAAACATTACAGACGTGCAACCCTTTCTCTAATTGGCGCAGATTTCATTTCTGGGGCATCAACAAGTGCCAGCGTGCGAAATATTCAACCGACCATCATTGATATGGACTTTCGGAGCCGAAGGCCCCTTTCGTGTACCGTTGTTAACGGCATGACACAAAACTTTACGCCTCACCTGGGTCCGCCAACACCGCCATTGGACTGTTGATGACTGGAATCACGTTGACTGGTCTGACGAGTCTCGTTTCCAATTGTATCGGGCGGGTGAATGTGTACGGGTATGGAGACATCCTCATGAATCCATGGACCCTACATGTCAACAGGTGACTGTTTAAGCTGGTGGAGGCTCTGTCATGGTATCGGGCGTGTGCAGTTGGCATGAAANTGACACAAAACTTTACGCCTCACCTGGGTCCGCCAACACCGCCATTGGACTGTTGATGACTGGAATCACGTTGACTGGTCTGACGAGTCTCGTTTCCAATTGTATCGGGCGGGTGAATGTGTACGGGTATGGAGACATCATCATGAATCCATGGACCCTACATGTCAACAGGTGACTGTTCAAGCTGGTGGAGGCTCTGTCATGGTGTCGGGCGTGTGCAGTTGGTGTGAAATGGGACCCCTGATACGTCTATATACGACTCTGACAGGTGACAGATACGTAANACGCGAACTCCAGCTGCACGCGCCAGAAGTATGTCGCTGGCCAGCAGCATGTCGGAACTCCGTTGGCCAGTCAGCGTCCGGAGACCAACTCGCCAGCCAGCAGCTCAGCCAATAGGGAAAGTTTCACAAAATCGATAAGCCAGTGAAATACAAGGTTCGCATCAGAACTTCGCGCAGCCAATCAACGATTCAGAGCGCCCACTTCAAAATATCCCTGCTGTGCGCTTAAAGTTAGGGCCACCCTATTTCCGCTTAAAGAATTCTACGGAAGCTAGATTTAAATATCCTACATGCCCACATGCAGTTTTTCTTCCGTTATTGGTACAGACCTGAATAATTATCGGTTGGAACAAGCTAGAATTAAAAACACGTGCTTTTATATAACTTAAGCCATTTGTGCACACGATGTTTGACACCTCCTGGTGAACGGTGTCCAATTGTCGCCTTCTACTGTGAAAGCAGACAACCAATGTGCTGTTGACATTGACGTATTTGTACATAACAAAGTTGAGCCTAGCATGTAGGTAATTGAATTCGCGAATTTTTCACGTCTCTAGTTATTGGCCACGTGCCTTCGTCGAAGGCAGTGCGGCATTTAACTGGGCCTTTGAGAATTAAGTTTCTCCGGTACTGGACGTCTGTGATTCGTGGGCAGACACCTAAGACACGCAGCAGTTGAAACCAACCTATCGCGAAAGTGGATCTGAGTTTAAGTATATTGATATACAATTTGACAGGAATAATTTTCGCGAAAATCGGGTGTCCCTACCTGTAGACTATTCGCGGTTTCTTCAAACTTTTTCAGTCAAATATTTGAAAAATTACCGGAAGTATAACATGCTCTATTGTGTCCTAAATTTGCCTTTTATCGCAAGTATTTTAAACTTTTGTTAATATGAAAATACCATATTTTTTGGTTAAATTGAATTTTTAACTTATATATTAAATTTAAATTATAATAGTTGATTTTTAATGAATACGTATTAAATCAGGGAGAAAATAAGTGTGTTCGTAATGTCTAGTAAGAATTAGTTCTTATGCACATATTATTGCAGTGCGTGCGCATGAATGCGGTGCTTTGAAATAGGACAGGCTTGTCGCCACTTTTCATTGACTGAGCTTACGAATTATAAGGTGGGTTGAGAATTTTTAATCCAGAACATGTACACTGTAGAGCCAAAAAAAACGGTATAGGCATGCGTATGGAAATAAGAGGTATGGAACCAATCAGCTAGCAGCTAGATCGGTTACTGCTTCTACAATGGCAGGTTATCAAGATTTAAGTGAGTTTGAACGTGGTGTTATAGTCGGCGCACGAGAGATGGGACATAGCATCTCCTAGGTAGCCATAACATTTGGATTTTCACGTACGACAATTTCACGAATGTAGCGTGAATATCGGGAATCCGGTAAAACATAAAATCTTCGACATCGCTGCAGCCGGAAAAGATCGTGAACGAACGGGACAAACGACGATTGACGAGAATCATTAAACATTACAGACGTGCAACCCTTTCTCTAATTGGCGCAGATTTCATTTCTGGGGCATCAACAAGTGCCAGCGTGCGAAATATTCAACCGACCATCATTGATATGGACTTTCGGAGCCGAAGGCCCCTTTCGTGTACCGTTGTTAACGGCATGACACAAAACTTTACGCCTCACCTGGGCCCGCCAACACCGCCATTGGACTGTTGATGACTGGAATCACGTTGACTGGTCTGACGAGTCTCGTTTCCAATTGTATCGGGCGGGTGAATGTGTACGGGTATGGAGACATCCTCATGAATCCATGGACCCTACATGTCAACAGGTGACTGTTTAAGCTGGTGGAGGCTCTGTCATGGTATCGGGCGTGTGCAGTTGGTGTGAAATGGGACCCCTGATACGTCTATATACGACTCTGACAGGTGACAGATACGTAAGCATCCTGTCCGATCACCTGCACCCATTCATGTCCATTGTGCATTCCGACGGACGTGGACAATTCCAGCAGGACAATGCGACACCCCANCGTGGACAATTCCAGCAGGGCAAGGCGAAACCCCACACGTCGAGAGTTGCTACTGAGTGGCTCCAGGAACACTCTTATGAAATAAGACACTTTCAGTGGCCACCTAAATCACCGGACATTAATATTGTTGATCTTATGTGAGATGCCTTGCAACGTGCTGTTCAGAAGAGATCTCCACCGCCTCGCACTCCTATGGATTTGTGGACTGCCCTGC
>NQII01004291.1:110864-125807 GCA_002778355.1 Clitarchus hookeri
GCTGATCTACGAAAAAAAACACACACTTCAGACGAGGGTTGTTTTGTACTTTCAAAATATTACGCATATTAGAAACGCCATTTAAGAGTACTTCAAAAATGCTAAAAACTTCTTTTCAAAGCGCTTTATCTCAAAATATACTCATCAGATACTTAAAAAACTACTCAAGGGCCCTGCACTAAACCTTACTACAGATTTTCTACAAATAAAATTATACGGTCACCGCTGAAACTCTCATAGGTACACGCAATGTGACTAAAAAAACTGCACGCCAGTTGAAAGCCGTGCGCTTAGCGGCGATGGCACACTTGATGAGCGTGGCAGTGTCGCCCTTATTGCTCCCATGCTTCTCGGCCTGAAACGCGGAAAAATAAGCTCTATGTTGGCGGGATTCTAAGGCTGGGTTCACAATCAAAAAACATACGCACAGAAAATAGAACATAACAGTAGAACATTCACACTACCAGAATTCTTGTGTGAAATTTATTCACAATTCAATACATATGTGTTATGTTTAGCCAATGAAATTTCGAGACGAGTTTGACGTCGTTTGGCAGTCTTAGTATATAATGGCTTTCTTAAATGATTATTATATTGCGTTGAAATTTTACAGAGATTGAAAATGTTTATCACTTTTGCTTTTCATTAAAATCTTCGTTTTTGCAACCGAAAATCTGCGAATAACGTTAAAAATATATGTTTTATAACTGATACATGTTTTTTTCTCTATATTAATATAATGCGACATTTCTTCGTTGCTGCAGCATAACTATTCTTCCATTTTAAATAAACAACTTTGTTGAAAATTTTATACTCTGCTCTGATTGGCTGATGCTCCATGCGCCTGCACAAGAAATGAAATATAATCATTTGCTTTGTGTACAATGTCAGGAATACTCACGCACACGACCTGTTACGCGCAGTTATGAATCAATAGGTTCGAAAAAATGGCGGTCAATTCTTGTGCACACGACCCATGTTCTGCGCTTACTGTTATGCTTCCAATTGCGAACGAAGCCTTTAAGTGGTCCGTGTACCGTGGCATTGCGCGGCTTGAACGCGCACGGACTCGTGACGTCAGCGCAGCGGCGTAGAGCGCGCGGCCACGCACCGGAGCGCGAGAGGCCTTTGGACGGAAATAAACGGCGGTCAAGGCCGGGCGCGCCGGCAGTTAATGACGTTCCAACACAGCGACCCCGACTCGCTACATCATCCCGCACAGAGCTACGCGCGAGTCGTGCCACAGACGTCTGCCCCGACCAGACACCCGCCATTTCCACCGCTTTGTCTTACCGCCACGTTAGCACTTCCCACTGTCCTGTGCATTTCCGAGCCTCAGCTTTCTGTTCATTGGCTGCCGCCCCAGTGTGAAGTCAGATCAGGCGGCAAGGGATTGGGTTCTTTTTTTCCCTTGTAGGTCTGTTATTGACTCAGAGATCACCTGAACGTGCCTAATAAATTGCAATCCGATTCTAAACATGACAGAAATATACATGTCCATGAAGTCTAGCTTGCTCTAACATGAATTAGCGAAATTTTCCAGCCCCTATTCATAACAAATAAACACATCGCTTTAGAGGTGGCAAAGAACGACACTGTTCTGTTTGTAACTGTAATAGTATTGGTGCAACCCCTTGTCACAGATCACTTAAACATACAGAGGAGAAACACCCGCTTATTCCGCGAACTCAGACTGCACANGTGTGAAGTCAGATCAGGCGGCAAGGGATTGGGTTCTTTTTTTCCCTTGTAGGTCTGTTATTGACTCAGAGATCACTTGAACGTGCCTAATAAATTGCAATCCGATTCTAAACATGACAGAAATATACACGTCCATGAAGTCTAGCTTGCTCTAACATGAATTCGCGAAATTTTCCAGCCCCTATTCATAACAAATAAACACATCGCTTTAGAGGTGGCAAAGAACGACATTGTTCTGTTTGTAACTGTAATAGTATTGGTGCAACCCCTTGTCACAGATCACTTAAACATACAGAGGAGAAACACCCGCTTATTCCGCGAACTCAGACTGCATACACCACCCAAACGACGTCATTTACCACCAACTTGTCGGAATGCCGTTCGCCAACCAGCACCCGATAACCTACACACCAACTGCGGTGGTGTAATGGTTATGCTATCCGCCTCCCGCCTAGGCGAACCGGGTTCGCATCCCGACGGGTTGCTCACTGATTTTCGTATGTGGGAATCCTTCAGGACGATGCCGCTGGTCGGCGGCTTTTCGCGGTGATCTCCCATTTCCCCTGGTATTTCATTCCGGCGTTGTTCCATACTCATCTCGCCTCACAGTCATTAGCCCTCGATGCTAAGAGCCACCTAATTCTCTCCTCTCCACTCCACGCAGTAGCCAATCAGACTCAATACACGTTCCCAGATCGTGGCGCAGCTATTCAGATAACGGCTACGGACACACGAAAGGAACCGCCACGCTAATAATAATGGCGTGTGGGGAGTGCATGCAGGGCAAGGCGACACCCTCCGAGTGACGGTCTTTCCAGCTGGGACCCGTAGGTGACCGTCGTCCCCGGGCATGACAGAAATGAAACCCTAGAATGGAGCGGCGCTGGAATGCAAGGGCGGGGGAAACGGGAGTACCCCGAGAAAACCCGCCGGCAAGCGGCATCGTCCAGCACGATTCCCACATGCGAAGATCCGGGAGTGAACCCGCCGGGGATGGAACCCGGATCGCCGTGGTGGGAGGCGTCCTGGACACTGCGCCACCGCTGCCACCGCCGCCACGCTATATATCCTCGGTGTACTTGTCTACTCTGTGATTGCACTCAGAAATACTCAGCGCCCAGTTCTGTCAGAAGTGTACAACCTTTGGTACTATCCAGTACCACATCTCCACTCGATAGTCTTGAACGCCGGCTGGTGAGTTGCAGCAACAACGTTTGTGGCATTTCAAACTAGTTTTTGAAATGTTACTTGTGGGGTACCAGAAGTGATAATTCGCAAAACGCTTAATTTACATTTTTGCAGGCATAAGTAGAAGGTGCAGAGTTATTACTTATATTTTTTCATTGTATTTTATTTTGTGTATTTTGCTATGTATCTGTTACACATATCACACATAGTTTTTCAAGCCAGGAAATCTTACTTGCAAAGCAAAGGTTGGTAGGCCCTATTCGTGTATTTATTNTATCACACATAGTTTTTCAAGCCAGGAAATCTTACTTGCAAAGCAAAGGTTGGTAGGCCCTATTCGTGTATTTATTGATAGTGAAATGTATTAAATAATCCTTTTTATGCCCTGATTTGGCGTTGATACGCGTTCTATATTATACGTAGTTTGTATACAACACTTTGCTAGAATAAACCTTACGAACAATGAAATCTTATTGCAATGGTATAGGCAAAGGAAATAATGTGATGGAGAGAGGGAAATCCTGGAAATGACAGAGAATTTAGTGTCATGTTTTGTGTAGACACCCTGCACTCACCTAGCTTCACCCTCATCGTCTTATATATAAA
This sequence comes from Clitarchus hookeri, assembly GCA_002778355.1. Classification (NCBI taxonomy): domain Eukaryota; kingdom Metazoa; phylum Arthropoda; class Insecta; order Phasmatodea; family Phasmatidae; genus Clitarchus; species Clitarchus hookeri. The sequence continues at coordinate 114,360 of NQII01004291.1, forward strand.
TATAAATATATATATATNGCACTCACCTAGCTTCACCCTCATCGTCTTATATATAAATATATATATATATATATATATATATATATATATATACACAAACGATATGTGGTCTAAAATGAAACCCCAGCGGAGGTACACGTCTTTGAAGTTGGACCTGAAGCACTAGATAATTACAAATGTCGGAGAAAATATTTCAGATGGAACACTGAGTTACTGGATAATGTTTAAGCTCTACAAATACCACAAAACCTTTCTCTGACATCAAATTTATTAATGGAAATAATCACGGTTACTACCCGTATTGCGAAACATTTGCCATTACGTGTAGCATATTTGGGATTTTATCGATGTATTATGAATCCGCATGTCGCAATTGACGAATAAGATCGCCTTGTGTCAATACCGTAACCTCCACTTTTTTCCAGAAATTCGTTTTTTAAATTTCCAAGAAGTATGTACAAAGCCTGGGTAGGCTGGCAACACGCATACCCACCAATAACAAACGGTTGCGGATATCGGTATGGGCTAGATAACAGAGAGATGATTGATTTTATTGATTTTATAGTTTATTTATTTAATCTGACAAGTTATAAAGGTGCGAATAACATATGAACAAATTTACAATACATGTGTACCAACGCAGATTGACGTCCTTGCACAGAAGCGGATAGTTTGTGAGCCAATAAGCTGAAAAAAGATAAAGATACCGGCAAATACAAGGAACCTGGGGAAAAAGCCAAAACCCCAAACACACAGAGAGATGAAGTGGTAGTTGACCAATAATGTACGTTTATGTAAGTTCTAACAGTGAGAGGATGCCAGAACTATTCAAACAGTCGTTTATTACATATTAAAGTGCAATAATGTGATATAAATTAACCTTAGATCACGTAATCGAACTGTCGACCTCCAACCTCGCTGCAGACTATACATTGACGATGCTACGACTGCCGAGCACATGGTCCAACACGCCGGGTGTGGTTATTATGACTTTTACCACAGCATGTCTTCTGGCCACGAGATTTTCTAGAGATGCTAGTGCAGTCTCGTACATCGTGCTCTATATAGCACCGTCAAGCTGTGACGGATCTGGGTACCTGGCAGGCCATAACGTCGGATCTCCGCAGCCTATCTATTTACCTGTGAATGTGGCATCAAGGCACTTTTGAACATGTGCGGTGGTGCATCGCCACGCTGCAGACACATTTCCAGTCGAATCCCAAGTGGAACGTCGTCGAGCAACTCTGGCAAAACATGTTCCAGAAACACGAGTTATCGGTCAACGTTTAAGCAAGCAGGCAACAAATGTGGCCCAATGAAATTGTCACCTTCAGTACTAGATGATTCGTTGAAGCAACTCGACACGTGGGAAATGTGGTTCTGCTACACATCGCTGTAAACTTCGCTGCACGGACCGTGACCGTTGTGGGTAGTCATCAGTCTTCAATCGGTGCGCTTTCTCTAGGCGATATGGATGGGGCAGGTGCTCATGCACAACTCTCCACACATTCACATGTGATTGATTGAAGGGATTTGGGCGGTGCTAAACAGCGAGGTCTTGAGAGCCGGTGAGGGTGATCGAGGTGTGTATGGAGCAACGCCGGAATGAAGGGGCGGGGGAAACAAGAAATCCAGAGGCATCGTCCGGTGCGATTCCCTCTTGCGGAAATCCGGGAGTGACCCGGCCGGGGATTGAACCCGGTTCGCCGTGTCGGGAGGCGAGCAGGCTAGCCGCTTAGCCACCGCGGTCCCCATATTCGTATTTCCAGTGCGCCACTTGACGTGTGCTGTTATCTGGCGACTCGCGTGTCCTCCGTAGCACCCCCTCCTTCAAGTGTGGTGTTCGTACCTACCTTGGGCGGTCAGCGTTGCGTCCGTAGAGGTTGGATACGCCTCAGACCCATCGAGGTGGCTCCCACAGGTTCGTTGCCGTCGAAAGATGAGGCGGTATCAACGCCAACTCACTGCGATTGGAAAGCGAGCGTAATCTCCTTCTAGTAGACTGCATTCTACTGCAGCCAATCAAAGCACGCTTAGTGCCGAAATAGTCTGGTAACGGACCATACGATTGCAATCTCGCCAGTACTGATCAGCAAAGCTTTGCACTTGCCATAAAAGGTGGCGGAAGTGGCTTATAGAGTACCTGGAAATATCAAGTGTTGGAAGCTGTGCGTAATTTTGTAATATAGCTCTGGAAGTTGTCTCCTCTCGTACCTACGGGATCAGATACAGGTGACGCGATCTGTTCCAACACGCTGAACTCAGTTCAGACAAACTTCTCACACGCATGGTACTGGGACAGGTACGGTTCGATTTCACACCAAAAAATGATCGCAGCGACGTAATCTAAACACACCGTGTGTGTCTTTTACTCACCGCGAATTTCCCCTTTTCCTGAAGCTTCCTAACGATGTGGAACCCGTCTGTTTGGAAACGTTTTCCTGTACTTGCGTGCAGCAGGAGCAGCCCCATACACAAGGTGAATGTCAGGCATTTCTAGCCATGTAAAAGGATCCTTTCCGCGATACACCAACTATGCCTCTGTTACCACTTCGCCAAACACTAGTAAAGGCTGTTCAAGATAAAGTGAGCACTTTAGAAATAAGTCATTGCTGCTACCTGCATAACTTTTAACGGCCACACTGACTGACACGCACCCAGTAAAGTTGAAAATTGTGTAGAGAAAGTATTTTCATGACTTAACGTCAAATTAAAGGTGTTGGGTTACCATTTGGGATAACTTAAATTATTTATTCCCCTTTCTGGTTTTTTAATGCATATAAGTGTAGAAATGAGCAGATTTGTAAACGATACACTTTTGTAATAATTTCAAAGTTTCACATGACCGACGCATGGTTAAGTGAAGAGGCCTATAGCAGTGTTTATTTTGCATAACGCGGAATAATACATAACGTGCATACACGTAGATATTAAGCAGGGCTTTCAAAAGTGCTGAGTTTCCCGTGAACAGCCTATACAATGGTTTTGGCCGAGTCCACGACGGATCATTTCACAGAATGCATACGTCGAAGACCCTCCACTTGGCAATGATGTGTGATGTGTGGCGGCCTACGTGTTAGGCTTTCATGGCAGGCAAATTATTCCCGTATGTACTGTATAACGCCATACCTCACGCATACCCGTTGTGATACCTGCATAGGAACGGTGTTTCCTGTTTCCCCTCATCAGCCTCATATACGAGTTGAGCATGTCAACCATTTCACAATATCGATTTACAACGTACACCTCATCCACGATCAAAACACAAGTCGAATCTTACACAAAAGAAACATTTGGTTACTGTAATAAGGATATTGATGTTGTCATACAATTATCGATTTTATAAACCTCTATACCTTATTGCACGTATTATGGTGACATTCTCTGTTCTTTTAATACTTATGTTTGATAAGTCACTGTTCGTTCAGCACTCTTGAAACTCAACCATGGAAATAGCACACGGACAGATGTAGTGTAATTTACGATTGCTTGAAATGTGTTTGTAAATTACGTTTTTTTGAAACGTCGCTGTTATGTACATCTCTGTTATGTTTCTCCTTTGATATACGCAACCGTTTGTTCTTAGTANACCATGGAAATAGCACACGGACAGATGTAGTGTAATTTACGATTGCTTGAAATGTGTTTGTAAATTAGGTTTTTTTGAAACGTCGCTGTTATGTACATCTCTGTTATGTTTCTCCTTTGATATACGCAACCGTTTGTTCTTAGTAGTGTTGCTTATTGCCCGCCTGCCAGGTTTGGTTTATATTCTTCGGAAATATCCAAAACTAATTCCTCGAAAACGATGGCGTTTAGGGTATTTACACAGGATGACCTTATTCGTCAATTGTGACACGCGGACACATAATCTATTAATAAAAATTTTAATACGCTACCGCGTCATGGCGAATAGTTTGCAATACGGGTAGTAACAGTGACAATTTCCATGAATTAAATTGATGCCTACGACAGGTTTTGTAGTGTTTGTAGATCATGTTCCACTAACATATTATCTAAACACTCTGTGCTTCATCTTAAATATTTTCTCCGATATTTGTAATAATATAGTCCTTCAGGTCCAACTTCAAAGACTTGGACTGTCCTTGGAATTCATTTTAGACCATAGATCGTTTGTCTATATATATGTATATACATATATATTGTTACGAGATGTAGCTTGCACTAGCCGTGAACTCCCGTTACACGAGGACTCCGCTCTTTGGGGGATGACCCAATCCGACCCTCCCCTTCTCCCAGGCAGACCCACCCGCGGTCCAATCACTGAACAGTCACGGGTCGATTGACATATCATGGCTGGTTTTACAGCCTCTCCTCGTCACCCCTGCTGGAGACGCTGACGAGTTTAGAGGATGCGCAAGAATATTCTGCGAACTAGCACACTCGGCGCAAAACAGCATTTAGAGAGATTTCTGGGCGATTGCCTACGACCCTGTAAATACTGCAGCGGTCCAAGGGCTGGCAGTCTTTTTGTGGAAGCCAATTGGCTGAGTGCGGTAAACGAGCGACGCGTGGTTCAGCGAGAGACGTCGGCGAAGGGGACGGACGACGACGGGAGATAGCGAGACGACGGTGGACGAGGTGTTAGTGGTGTGAATAGACGAGAGGGCGTGATACCCGACGAGTGAAGGCTACTGTGCGTGAGGGCACTCGGACCAGTGGGACCAGGGATAAACCGAGGCGTGACTGAATGAACATGTGATACGGATTTTATTGTAAATATTGGAAATTTCAAATATGGACATATTATTTATAAAATAATTGAATAGGTTTTTATACACTGTCTATTGAGACTGATTTTTAATAATTAAAATACATTAATTTTTTTGAGATAGTTGTAAATTGTACTGATTGTATTCATTAATTATAATCAGCAAGTGATGTCAATTTCTTGCGAATTTTGTTTGTGGTTATTATAAATAAAATCAAGAAATCATAGTAATTAGCGCTTTTATTTAATTAAGACCTCCATCCCTTAACGAACCAGCGACCCCATTCTCTAACATGAGCTTGCTTAAATAAATTCAACGTGATCGTCCTTATAATAAATAGGGTCATAATGAAGATTACTCGTAAGCGTCTTTATGTGGTATTCTGTAAGCTTTTCTGTATTCTGTAATCTTTATTGATATATTTGTGCAATATCTACGTTTGGAAATGCAGCGTGTTGTGTTCTAAAATCAACGATCTGCTTGTTGTAATTATATTATTTCCGTTATTACAAAGTGTCTTGTGTAACAAATTTCGTTATTATAGTGAATTTTCAAATATAAAGTAAATTTATTTCTTAATACATTTACGAATAATGCTTCTAAAATAAATTTACTTTTCTCTTTATATACAAAATTTTAGATGGTACTAGTTCATTTTGAGCATCACGAGATAGCAGCACTGACCCGTGGCTGGATCTATCACTTTGTAGTTACGTTAAAGCAAGAGTATCATTAGCGAACTATGAAATATACTCATTAAGTTTATTCCATACACCATTCCATTTACTTGTGCGGAAATATAACAGAATATAATATTAATTTTTTTGGGTCATTTGAAAGCGTTTTTTTTTCCCTGAAGACGTGTCTGCTAGAATTCACCTCAATATGTCGGCCATTTTATTATTTCTTTCGTTCATAAGGACATCTTGTTGACCTGTCTTTATTAAAAGACAGTCACGAGAAATTCTAAAGGCCATCATTAATTACACCATTAAATAATATAATATATGATAATCTCCAAATATTTTGCAGTTAAAAATGTTGTTAACTTTTTCTGCAAATTTCAAGTATGTTTTTAATTTTTAACTGATTTTATATTGTTTATTTAACTATCGCTGATCTTTGAGTTTTGTAAAAATATCAAACCATTCTTAAATTACATGTAAATCTTCATTCTTTGATATCTTTTAATATTGTTAGGAAAATAAATGAAATAAGAAAGTTTCCGTACTTTATTATTACATTTTATACATAAATTAATTAATTTAAAAATGAAATTTTAATTTATAGGTATTATTTAAACATTTATTATTTGTTTTTTACCACATGCAAAAAGCCGGGAACTAATCAACCAACTTCCTCCAAATTATTCACACATGTAGCGCTACTACGGTAGATCACGTAAATTTACATGGTTTAAGTTGCTCAGACACTTATTTTTAAAATGACCGCCGTGGAAATTTTTCAGGTAAATAAACCCTTTCTACCAAAACATTAAACTGATGCTCCGAATCCTCCCTCCATAATACAGTTGGTTGCACGCTAGCATGTGGCACGAGATTTTCTGGGTTTGAGTGTAGGGTAATGCACCGGTGTATTTGAAATTCTCTCACTATTGTTGCGTATGATAGTGCTGTCAGCGAGATGACAAGTCCTGCCTACTACCTAAGCTTTAAAGAAATTCATCAATAAATGATTTTCACCCATGCAGAGGAATGTAGGCTCATTAGTTATAATAGTAATTTTTGTTTTTTACATGTTGTGATATATATATATATNCCCATGCAGAGGAATGTAGGCTCATTAGTTATAATAGTAATTTTTGTTTTTTACATGTTGTGATATATATATATATTGTTTATAACATTTATTATCAACATAATTGCTATATTCCCAAAGCATTTTTCAGGTAATCTATAATTATTATTTTGATAAATTTTGATTTTATTTCGAATAATATTCCTACATATATGTAAATGTTTATCTCTTGTATATTTACAGTTTAAAAAAATTTTTAACTTTAATATATATTCAATATTAACGATTTGTAGTTCTATTTCATTTAGTATAATCTACATAATCATTAGNTTTTTAACTTTAATATATATTCAATATTAACGATTTGTAGTTCTATTTCATTTAGTATAATCTACATAATCATTAGATACACCTGATTTACGCAAAAAGAGTTTCGCGCAGACTATATTTCAATACTCTACTGGTATTCCTTTGCTTATTGGCCACGTGTTCTAGTGAAAAGACATGTATTTACATGACTGGCCAATCAGTATGAGGTTACTCCGTTTCTGAACATCTGTGATCGGCGGGCTAACACACAAGATTCATAGCCTAACGTGCGAATCATCCAATCATGAAAGTGAGTCTAGGTAAAGTGTTTTGAAACACAACTAGGCAATAAATTATTTCACGAAAATCAGGTGTGCCTACTAGTGATGCAACGAATATTTGCATTCGCATTCGCGAATATTCGCATGTTTTTGAGAATTCGCATTCGCATTCGTATTCGCAAAAATGATGCCAATATTTTGCGAATGTATTTGGCAATGAAAAATGAAAATGTTTATTAAATATGAATGCAACTGCTATGATTAAGATATTTTTATTTATTAACATATTTTTTATGTATAACAGTGTATTTTAATGATATTTGGGAAACAGCCTTGTAGTAATTCACTAGATTACACAACAGAAACACACTCTTGATATTCTTTTATTCTTATTTACCTAAGCAAAATCAAATTAAGGCAGGTAATTTCTTAAAACTTCTAAACTATATTATAACACAACTGTATGATCAAATACCATTGAACTACTTTAACACAAAACAATGGAATAAGATATAACCCAACCTTTTTAATTATACAAATCAACTTTAAATGAGATCTTTTGTAAAAACACTTAACAATATGCATTTATGCAACCTAAAGGGTATCTTATTCAAATATGTGAGATCTTTTAATGAACTAGTAATCATGTTTAATTGTAAATCAAATCGACTTCTTATGAATAAAGTTAAAAATATATTGTGAAGAAAAACAAACAATATAATAATCTTCTTTTCAATTAAAACAAATATGTTCTTAACATTTTGTTAATTTTAACTTTGGTACTAATACTAACTCACTAATTATGTAATTTTTAAGATATCCATTAAACATTACTTCTTGAAATCGAAAAATAAAACTATGAAAAATTGTTTATATCTAAGCACAATTAAGTGAAACACTTAGTAATTAAATAAGAGTAGAGGAATATTAAACTTCAGAAATAGAAGTTTTGATGCCTTTTCTCCTTGCAGCCTATTTCGGTGGGGTGTGTAAAGAAGACCAGCCCCACTAAAGACCCTTTCGCTAGGCACACTAGTGGGTGGTGTTACTAAATATTGCCTGGCTATGGGAGAAATAATACCATACTTCTTATTATTTACCGCCCACCATGTAAGTGGATCTACATCATTTTCCACACGTTTATCTAATAAATATTCATTGATGGTTTTTTTTATCAAAACTTCTATAGGGTTCGTACATTCATTTTCTTCTTCTTCACTTTCGCTGGAATCCATCAGCAATTTCATGGTGTCTCTTAAAGATATAGATTTCTCTGTCAGACTGGCACTGGAACCAGATGTTTCAATCCGATGAGTAGTCATTCTGGCACGCTTAGGATTTGAACAAGACGATAGGCGTGATTCATCGTTTCCAATTGACTCTAAAATATTTTTCACAACTTGATCTCTGGTTGAAGAATTTTTGAAAAAATTTAATTTGTATCTCACCTCAATAACAGTTGCCGTAGCAAACAATACGTCATTTTCCAAATGGGAAAATCTGCGGCATAGTTCTCGTTTAAGAACTAAAATCGTATTCCCAACGCATTCGTTGGTCACATAAAATTCACCAATAATTTTTTCCAAAGTGGACGATAATGGAATTACTGAGGATACAGAAATGTAAAGTTACTATTTTTTCCACAATAATCCACTCTTCGGAAGTTAGTTGTGAAATCTTGTTATTCTGGGAAGCATAAAGACATAACGAATCTTTGTTTTTCAAAATACGCTCTAACATATACAAGCTGCTATTCCATCTTGTAGCACACTCTTGTATGATTTTCAGCTTTGGCTGATCGAGTCTTTCTTGTAGAGCAGCCAGTTCATCTTGAGCTACATTTGAGTGATGAAAATGTGTTGCCATCTTTTTACATTTTGCAATCACTGTTATAACGGAATCTTGTGCCTTAAGCCCCTCCTTGACAACCAGCTGAATTTGGTGTGACGAACAATCAATGTCTCTAATTAATAACAAGGAAATACCTTTTTTCATGTCCGTGCCACCATCTCTAACAATACATTGCGCTTTTTCTGTAGGTATTTCCCAATGCGACAACATGGTTTCAAGTTTTATAGCTATATTTTCACCAGTATGTCGGCCATCGTTAAATACCTCTGCGTTTAACACAATAATTTTTCTCTCAGAGTTTTTTGTTATACCATGACATGTCAGACTCAGCAAAGATATTCCTGAACAAGAATCAGACCAAATATCAGTTGTAAACGCCAATTTTTCAAATGACTTAATTAATCCCAAAATTTTATCTTTGACTTTGCCGTAGAAATTCTCACATATAAACGAAGAAAAATGTTGTCGGATTTTAATATTATACGACGGACAAAGACGGGTCAATAGTCTGACAAATCCAACGCTTTCGACAAAACTAAAGGGTAAGTCCTCTAAAGCAATCATTTCGCTTATTAAATTATCAATTTCCAAAGACTTGGCATTGTTGTTATCCCACTTTTTTGTTTTTTCGACGCAATCAGTCAAAGACATTTGTTTCAGGTCGGTTTTCGTACATTGTCGCGAAGTGGAGGCCACAACACTTGTTGTAGAAGCATTTCGCTTTTCATTTTCCCTATTCTTTAAAGCATTATACTCGTTTTTATGCAAAGCTTCCAGGTAACCTCAAACTAAATCTTTACGAAAACATTATTAGCAGCTAACATCTTTCAGTAAGCCAGCAATCACGATTTGTTTACTTCGTTCAGAGTCGGGGCATATGGGCTACTCTCGGTTTTAACATGGCCGCCCGGCCGGCCAGTTCTAAACGCGCGGTAAAATTCGAGTTCGTAGGCGCACGCTTTTGGCGCCATATTTGAAAAACCAACATTCGCATTCGCATTCGCGAATGTGGAAAAATCGACATTCGTTGCATCACTAGACTGCCTACTAATAATTTTTATGTTCATATAAATCGTTTAGAAATTTTAATTTTTTAATATCTTCACCAGTATCATATAACACTTTAATATTATGTTTATTATTGTAAGTTTGCAAATCAGTATAATAATTTTAATTATATAAAAATATTTAAATTGATATTATTATACAAATACGCTATTAATATTAGTAATACAATATACTAAATTGTAAATGTTGACAGATAACTTATCAAAATTATTCTATTTTTAATTTTTATATTTACTCTTGTATTTTAACTAAAATTTTAAATCTTAATTAGATGTATTTGCGAAAATAAAATAAAAATTTTGAAAATTCTTAGCAAGTCAAATAAATGTTATACAATTATGTAACTACCCGAGCTTCATTAAAAAAGAAAATATTAATAAACAAAATGTCAAAATTTGTTTATACGTTTTGTGATGAAAATATCTTCGTTTGACGATAATTAAAAAATTTTATTTCCAGAAAAATGTAAAAAAGGTAGAAAATTTATTAGATTTTGTCAAATAATTTGTTGTGATAATTACATTATTGTTATATATTAATATAATTATATAACTTTATGTATGTATTAAGTACGATAAAGTTATATAAACGGTGGTTAAAGGGAAAGGAAGAATTAGGAAATTAACTGTGAGTCTTAAACAAGATTATTTTCAATGGTTAGTGTAATAAAAAATATTATACTAATATAATAAACATAAATCTTTTTAGAAGTAACACGTATTTTTGATAACTTAAAAGGAAGAGAAACGTATTAATATGTTATCTGTATTGTGGGTTACTTTAAAACTTGCGATTTTTTATGTTTGTCAAAGATGGAAAAATTCTGGCCTCAAAATCACATTTCGCGTACTAACTTTGTAGCAATAACGCTCGCCTTCCACCGCGGCCAACCAGGTTCGTTCCTCTTCTGGGGTCAGACCTGTATTGTCACGCGGACGTTGCCTTCGGCCGGCGGAAGTTTTCTCTGGGAGATAACGTACACCTCATCCTTTCATGAGGGGCCACGGTGGCTGAGCGGTTAGACTGCTCACCTCGTAATCAAGGTGAACCGAGTTCAATCCCCGCCCGGTTCACCCCGGATTTTCACAAGTTGGATTCATGCTGGACGATGCCGCTGGTTGGCAGGTTTTCTCGGGGATATCCCGTTTCCCTTGCCCTTTCATTCCGGCGCGACTCCAGCCTCATCGGCTCTCAAGACCTCGATGTTAAGAGCCGTCCCAAATCTCACCACTCTCTCACCCGCACTTTCATTTACTCAGTACGTTCACTCAACCGATACAAAATCAGCTACCATCCCCAGCCATAAAGGAGAAATTTTTCGGGCAAGCTTTTATAACGCGTTCACCGAATGGCGAACCCATTTTTTTTTCAAAGGGGAAAAAAAGTGCGTGTGTGTTTGAAGGGTGCGTTAGCTCGCTCGTGATGAAAGATGGTTAAATCGGGGCCCC